>JAHKKF010502643.1:0-16082 GCA_019740295.1 Labeo calbasu
TTTATTTTATTTTATTTTATTTTATTTTATTTTATTTTATTTTATCCATGGCAGAAATGGGCTTTTATAGATATGCATTCTTTTTTAATTGTGTCTAATTTTTTTTTTTTTTTGGTGGCCACTTTTTGGTTAATCTGGCAACACATTCACACACAAAACGCAACCATCTCCTTAATAAATGTGCTAAACACCAATTGTGTGAACAGGGCCTTTTGAATTAATTTGTCTTTGAAAACATCTCGCTTTTAAACAGGCAGGACAGAGTGACCTTTTCAGTGAATAATAATTAAATTGTACGGCTCTAACCGCATATAATTCGTGGCAGGCCGAGAACAGGCCCTGCACTCTCGCTCTAATTGGCAACATAAATAATAGCGCGACGAGCGTCTGCGTGAAGCTCTCCATCACAATGACCCGCTGACATTGCAGAGACGGGGTGTCTGAATTATCTAGGGGCGACGGATGTCTGACAGGTGGTAAAAGGCCCTGCGATTTAACTGTAAATCACAAAAAGGCCTCGCTGACACATTGAAGGGGGAGGAGAGGAAGCGAGAATGATGAGATCGGGGCGGGCAGAAGGCTGTTCTCCAATAGACACTGTAAATGAACCAGATTTATCTACAGGCTCAGAGCAAAGCCTTTAATTGCTTCTACTGGATGCGCATTTGCGAGGGACGCTGGAGACCTCACCTGGTGCACGGTAAATTGGGATTGAGCCTCCGAACCTGCAATTCAATCCAGTGGGATAAATGGGCTCAGCTTCCAATCCAATCAATTTGCTTAACTGCTTGTAATCCAATCAAGCACACTGTCACACCAACAATATGCACACGGCTTCTCTCTCCACAGTGCATTAAACCTCCTGAGGCTTGAGCAAAACATTGGCAGAAATCCCAACGAAACTACCTGGCCCCCTGCTGCACCTATTATTGTCTAATTCACACCTTAGTGCATGGCAAGCCAAGGTGTGACAGGATTTCAGCACTGAAACCCCAGTCAAGCAATTATGGCTGCAGAAAACGCTGTCACAGGCTTTTAATCCCATGAAACACCGAAAGGGTCAAAAAGGACACGCGGCAGGATGCAAAGAGATTATTACATACCTTATTACCAGACATTAGGTTTAGGCAAAATCCAGACCTTAAGAACTGGCTCCCATTTCAACTCATGAGTTTAAAAATTGAGCTTAATTGAGTTTGAGTTCAGTCTATTCATCTGTCTGTCTATCATCAGGCCTGTAATCAAAATGATTCTTTAGTCTTAATGAAAAGTCTATAACACGCTTTGGTTAAAATTTCTCAATGGTAGTGTACCTTTTTTTACCTTGCCAAAATCAGCTCTGCAAAAATCATTCTGTTCTGGTCGAGGCTGCTTTAAATGTTAATGAGCTCTGCTCGCCCCGCCCCTCTCTTCTCTTTGTGGAGTGACGAGCCTGTTTACTTTAGCCGCATTTAACCGTGTTTAGCCACTAAACTTGCTAACTAGCACATTATTAGGAAAGGCGATCGCAAAGATTCATTAAAAAACCCTGCTCCAGCATCGAAACAATGGAGGTCGGACTGTTACAGCTGATTCAAGGCGGGTCTAATTTAATTAAGGCGGATTTAATTCTGCACTACGGAGTAAATTCCGTTTTTATGACCCCGTCCTCATTTTCACAGAGGAGAAATTGTAGACGCACATCCATGGGGACAGAAATTCCGTCAAGTAAGTAAGATAAATAACATAAGACCATCTATCCCTCCACTAATATTGGCACCCTTGGTAAATATAAAAAATCACTAATTTTTTGTTTTAACCTTTTTCACATTTTAATCTTTCATTGAAGTAAAGCAATTGAAAGTAGGAGGAAACTCACATTATGAAATAAATGTTTTCCCAATGCATGGTGGCCGTAATTACTGGCACCCCTAGAAATTCTTATGAGTAAAATATTTCTGAAATATTTTCCAATTCATCATTTTTAGCACACCATGGTGACTAAGAACATGAAATTGTCCAGTCATGACTTCCTTTTCCATAGGATTATAAATATTAGGAACACCAAGGCCAAATTCCCTTAAACATTCATCACAAGCAGTGTTGCCAAGTCTGTTTTCCTGTAGAATTGGGCTGCTTTCATACTATTGCTGCTTTGATACTATTTCATACTATTGCTGTGGATTGTTTTTCATGTCTGTGGGTTGAAGCGACCCCAATAACACAATATTTATCCCCAAAAATGCTAATTTTACCAGAACAACCCCACCAAAAAACATGTATTTTACCCCCCGGAATGCAATTTTTACAGGGGACCCTTTTGAGTAGCAATTGGGTGTGTTTTGTTGTGATAACCTGGCAACCCTGATCACAAGCAGTAAGACCAAAGAATATAGTTTTGATGTGCAGATTGTTGAGCTTCACAAAATAGAAAGAGGCTGTAAGAAAATAAAGCACTGAAGCACTGAAAAGCCCCATTTCCTCCAATCAGAGCAACAATTAGGAAGCTTCAATCAACTAAAGATTCTACAAATCTGCCTGGAAGAGAACGTGTGTCTATGTCATCCTAATGCACGGTAAGAAAGACAGTTTGAGTGTCCAAAGACTCTCCAGAGTCACAGCTGAAGAACTGAAGAGATTACTTGAGTCTTAGGGTCAGACAGCCTAAAAAAATATCAAACAGCCCCTAGATCACCACATGTTTGAGAGGGTTTTGAAAAAAATCCTCCTTGCTCATCCAAAAACAAACTCCAGCATATTCAGTTGTCAGACACGACTGGAACTTCAAACAGGACTGGTTTCTATGGTTAGACAAAAAACAGTTAACTCAACAGTTAAACAGTTATGGTTAACTCAAAAAACAGCTTTTTGACAGCAAACCCACTAGATGGGTTTGGTGCAAACAGGGATAAAAATTATTCTATGTTCAAGGTTAATTATATTGCTGGATCTTTAATGTCGTGGGCCTATTTTTCTGCCGGAGGACCTGGACATCTTGTTTAGAAGGCATCTGATAGTTTCTATCAAATACCAACAGATTTGACAAATCTAAACCTGACTGCCTCTGTTAGAAGTCTTACAATGGCCCATATGGATATTCCATCAGGACAATGATCCAAAACAAATGTCACTGAAGACAAAATGAAGCTTCTGCCATGAATGGATGGGTTTTCCCTGATCTGAACTCTATATAAAAAGAGTGGGGTGAACTGAAGAGAAGACGCACTAACATGAAGCTGGGAATCTGAAGGATCTTGAAAGATTCTGTATGAATGAATAGTCTCTGATCTCTTGTCAGATGTTTTCCAAGCTCACCAGGCATTATAGGAGAAAACTCAGAGATGTTTGTTTGGGAAAAAGAGGTTGCAGTAATTGGGTTCCAATAATTATGGCCAATGTCAACTAGAGAAAAACATTTATTTCATAATGAGATTTTCCCCCACTTTCCATTGTTTTACTTCAATGATAGGTTTGAATTTTGTGTATTTTTTAAACAAAAGATTAAATGGATAAACAATGCTTGATTTATTATTTTATTGTCGTTTGCTCATATTTACCAAGAGTGCCAATATTAATGGAGGACACTGTATCTATCTATGTAGATTACATTATGGTTGAAAAACAGTTCTTTTCTTGCACAGCTTTTGACATGCATGCAATATGAAAGGCAGCTGATGGACTCTGGGCTTATGAACATTAATACAGACACGAACCCACACACAGACACACACTCACACACTCCCCTGCTGTTTAAATAGTGCTGATCTTCTACAAAACAGGGAGTTCGGTAATCACTGCTCGTTTCGATTCGATTCACGACGGGGGTTGCGGGGTTGGAGGGGCTGTATTACATCGCTCTGTGGGAACTATCTAATTCAGACCTCCACATAACTCTGCCTAAAAATCAATAGACTACAGTCCAGCAAGAGACCGACGGAGATCGAGAGACACGGCGTACGAGGAAGAGAGAGAGAGTTGGGCTGACTGTAAAAGAGATGGGGGAGAGACAGACGATACTCTCTCTGGAACCCAGAAGCTATAATATCCATCCTTGGCGGTTCACTTGACATTTACTTGCCCTGCTTTTCTCTGCCTCCTAACTCCCGGCGTTCCGACTCTCATGGGTCTGTCGACCGGGTGAACAGATAACAAACCTGTCAGAGCGGGTTTAGAAAGAGGATAAATCTAGAGCCGGGCTGAAGGATGATGGGTTCCAGAGGGCAACATGTTTGTGTGTGTGTGACCATAAGAGGAGACTAAGAAACGTCAGTCTGTATGTGTGCGCGTTAGCGACCATCAGGCCTGACACGGGACACCTTGGGAGAACAGCCGTAGCGTACAGGCGGCCCTCGCGTCTAATCTGAGGACTGGCCTCGCCCCCAGCTCTAGTCTCTGTGCTTTACAGAAAGAGCTCACAAAAAGCCTTTCACCAGCCCTGCGGTCAGGTCAGAGCACCGGGGCGGAGGGCTGAAACGAGGGAAGACAGAAAGACAGAGTTTGAGTGGTGTTAGTGAAAAAGACTGGGAGGTGTCTCTTTAAGGGCCTGATAACATTCTCTGTGATGGGCTCCCCAGGGTCTCTGAAATGTCACAGCTCTGAGGCCATGGGCTGTCATACCCGTAGACACCGGGGACTCTGGGACTGAGAGATATGCAATAGACCTGCCTCAAAGCCCTATTTGAGAACACAGCGTTTCCACTTCGCTCTCTCGGTCAAACGTCCATCAAATCAAGCCTTAAAGGAATAGTAGTCATGTAGTATTTTATTCAATCACAAACCATGATTTACACCTAAACATTTATGTGGACCACAGTGTTAATTTAGTAGCACTGTGATACTATTATAGCTTTAATTAATATTTTGGATTTTTTTTTTTTTTTTAAAGTTATATTTTATATATTTTTTCATTTTAATTTGAAAGATTTTGCCATTTGTTTTTTTTTTTTTAATTAGTTTTTGTATTTTGTGTATTTTTAATGTATTTTTTAGTTTACATTATTATAATCATATTATTTATATATTTATTTATATATTTGTATTATATTTTCAGAAGTTCAGTATTATATTTTATTATTATATTTTATTCCAGGTAACATTTTTTTCTTTTTAAGCTAACTACAAAAACCTTGGTGATCCAGCGTTTCTTTAAGATAAGTCCATCCATTCCTATGGTTAATAATAATTTCACTCCATTTACAATCAGACATTCTATGACTCGCAATTGCGAGTTTAAATATATTCGAATTTTGATTTATAACACGCAATTGCGAGTTGTTAAGTCAGAATTGTGATATATGAACTCACAACTTTTTTTCCCTTCAAAACTGGGCTTTATAACTCGCAATTGCGAGTTTGTATCTCATGATTCTGAGGGAAAAAGGACAAAATTGTGAAAAAAAAATTGTCAGAATTGTTATAATTCCGACTTTGTAACATGCAATAAGTCAGAATTGTGAGATATAAACCCACAATTCTGAAAACTTTTTTTCTCCTCAAAACTGGCAGTTGTGAGTTTATATCTCAATTCTGTCAGAAGTTTGAGATACAAACTCACATTTGTGAGAGAAAAAGTCAAAATTGTGAGTTTATATCTTGCAATTCTGACTTTAGAACTCGCAATTATGACTTTATATATAATTCTGAGGGGAAAAGTCAGAATTGTGAGATAAAAAGTCACCATAATCTTTTTTAGCTTTTATTAATTGGCAGAAACGTACTTTCTCAGAATCTCACAATTCTGAGAACATATCACATATCTTTACATATAATTCTGAGGGATAAAAAGTCCAAACTGCGAGTAAAAAGTCTGAATTGCGAGTTTATGATTCTCATTTTTTAACTTACAATTGCGCACTTATATTACGCAATTCTGATTTTATAACTCGCAATTATGAGTTTTAATTGTGTAATATAACCTATACATATAAAAAAAAAAAAATCACAATAACCTTTTTTTTTAAGTTTTATTCAGTGGCGAAAATGGGCTTCCGTAGACCTTCACAACCTTAGATTTGATTTGACAAAGAAAATAATAAAATAAAATAAAATAAAATAAAATAAAATAAAATAAAATAAAATAAAATAAAATAAAATAAAATATTCAATGTTCTGGGCTAAAGTGACCATTTTAAATCTATTCAATTTATGACAAAAAAATGTCAATGTCAACAACAATTTACTCACTAAATGTGTGTTACGAACTGCTTACTAACTGTAATAGTGTGTGCATACCAATGTGAATTCGCAGTGGATGACATGAACGACACTAATTGGGCGACGCGTTTGCAGCGAATGCACAATATATGCATCAATCACGTCTTCCGTGCAAGTTGAAAAAATTTTAACTTGAGCGAGTTAACAATTAAGCGATTTTAACAATTCGCATGACGTGTTGTTGTGCAAAAACAATCAGTAAAGGGCTTATTGACACGTCCGGTTGTATTAGAAAATGGAGGAGAGCATTACACAATGTTTTTTTCCGTGCAAGTGACACGAAAAACATCCCACGAGTGATCTAGAGCGATACCTTGATGCGAATATTCCTTTCGCTTTTGGTGTGCACATGCCATTAGATTAAGTACTGTAAAATTAAGTCGAAAATACTGTGGGGAAAAATACAGTGAAAAAAATAGTCTTTAGGTGAATGACACAGGATTTATGACCTTCATTTTAGGAGAGGTGTGTTAAACAGTTTTGGTATACTGACTCGAATGTCCCTGTTCTACAATGGGAATGATGAAAACGTCCTTTGGAAGGGCTAAAAATTGCACATCAATTACCTGAAGCAGTGAGGCCTGTCTTATGTCCCAGCCACCATTTTATAAAACCAGAAAATGTCAATACCGAAGTCACAAAGCTCGACATCAAGGACATTTACAGGAGACACGCAGAAAGGAGAAACAAGAGAGAGTATGTAAGGTTAACGTTTGCTATAACAACAAAAATAGTGATGAGATTTGTTAGCGTGCTCAGTATAAAAACCGAATAGGCCGGGAGACATCTTTAAATCCCCTTCAAGAGCACATGAGCATCTCTGGGAGACTTTGTGTTTATTAATGAGCAGCATGCCACGGTTTAATCAGTGCATGGAGAATACTTCTGCTTGAGAAAGGCTGCACAGCGTTTAAACTCCTGCGCGCTTGTAGGATTCGCTAATAATGGGAATTTAATTCAAAGCAGGAGCGGAAACAAAGAAAACAAACCCAAAAACAAAAGGAAACACTTCAAAAACACAGACCAAACACAGCCGAATGCTTTAGTGTTAAAAAAAAACAGGTGATGCTAACAAGGGGTGGGTGCAAACTAGGAATCAGGCAAGAAAAAAAAATTGCATACAAAAGACCATGTTCTCATTTTCTGTCTGAAAGCCCCACCAGGACCACTGAAACTTGCTTGATTTCCCCAGTCCAATTATAACAGTGTGCTCGGTCCTTCCAGAATAGCAGCGCAGAGCTGAGGGACGGCGTCTGCGTAAGCGAAGAGAGGCTAATAGAGTCCCTGAAGTTGACTCCATTTCGCTGCTCCAGCTAATGGGCTGTGATATTTTCCCAAACTAACTGCTGCTGTGCCCCCTGGAAGCTAATCTAGCCTTGTGCTTTGGAGGCCGAGCCGTGCCACGCTCAACCTGCCTCGCCGTCCAAATCTCGTCTTCAATCTCATGACTTTGGAGCAGACGCAGAACCGAGACTTACTCATGCGTGATCCCCGTTCGGGCTGTTTTGGGCACAGGTTCCTTCCGGTGCCACGACACCCTGCGACGCCATGCTGCCTCGAGCTATCCGAGGGGGGTTTTATTAAACCAGGCCTGAGAGACGGAAAGCGATATGCACGGTTGTTGAAGGACTCTCTTTAAAACCCCTATATAGCTCTCGGGTGGCTAATAGCATCCTGGATGCTGCAGTGGGTAGAAATGGGCAGACATAAATCTGCGAAGATGGCTCCCTGGTCAGCCATACAGCAGACAGCTCGCCCCATTCCAGATGGTTGCGAGACAGACCGGTGGCATTATAGTCAGAGTTTGGGACTGGCCATTGACTACATATTAGAGACCATCATATTTTTGTAGTCTCAAATAAACCACGGTCCATTTCAAAGCACAAGCCAAGTATTTAAACGAATCCGTCTCACAATGGCGGTATAATTGCTACTAACTCATGGGCAACTCAGTGTAATGAAATTTACCCACAAGATAAACCTGATGAAATATAAATGTTACAATTATTCATTTTTAAAATATAAAGTAGAAACACTAACACAAAATATATTCGAATTGCTCAGTTTCTTCGTCATCTTCTTCTCCAAAGTGAATCGCATTTTTGAGGGCCTAAACATGCTCGGAAACGTATGAAATTTCGCACATACGCCAAAAGTGGTGAAAATTTACATTTGATATGGGTTTCAGAGTGGGTGTGGAAAAATGGCTCGATAGCGCCACCTATAAAATTTCAACGAGTGCGGCTCGAGCTATGTTTCACATACACGTACGAAATTCGGTAGACATGTGAAACACCAATACCTACAAAAAGTCTGGTACGAAGTCCAAAACCCAACAGGGAGTCCGTTATTTTGAATTTTCTCTGCAAGTTTTGTGCCATTTTTGCCATTTGCAGGTGTTGTATTTAAGCGAACTCCTCCTAGAGATTTAAACAGATCAACACCAAATTTGGTCAGTGTAATCGAAAGCCTTTTGTGACATTAAATAGTGAAGATTTTGAGTTTTCGTTGAAGGTTGTTGCCATGAAACAGGAAGTTTAGGCATACAATGTCTGATTTGCACCTAAATTCACATGTTTGATAAGAGTCCTGTCCTGAACGCATGTCCATGTCCATATTCAGTTATATAGAGGCACCTGCTGGCAACAGGAAGTGGCATGTTTTACGCTCTAACACACATAGAAATTTACTGACAACAACATTATATTTAGTCTAATCTATAGGCCTTTGCAATGTTAAATTGCGAAGATCTTGAGTTTCCGTTAGAACGTGTCTGTTGCTCCCTAACAAAGTCCAATGTTTCGCCATGGAAAAAGCAGTTGTTGTAACTCAGCCGTACAATGGCCGACCTGACCCAAAGTTCACGTTCAACACGAGTCCTGATCTCAACACATCTAAAGGCCAATATTCCATTATAATCATAGCGCCACCTGCTGGCAACAGGAAATTATAGTTTTCCTGTTAGTTTTACACTAACTTAAACATGCAATGTCTGATCTGTACCAAACTTCAAGTTTCGAGTCCTGGCCTGAAGATATCTAAAGGCCAATATTTAAGTATAACAATAGCGCCACCTGTTGGTGACAGAATATGTCATGCTTCATAATGTTCAATCTGTGCCAAACTTTATATGCTTGATCAAAGTTCTGGTTTGAAGACATCTACATGACAATAGTCAGTTATAGTCATAACGCCACCAGCTGGCAGCAGGAAGTTTGGCACATATAAATGACTTTGACATATTCCTCCTATATTTACCACTTTTTATTTTTAAATAAAATTAATGTATTTTTTGTATAATAAAATAAAAATGTAAAATGTTTTACAACTATTAAATGTATGATTAAGATTTTATATTCATAATTGATTAAGAGATGTTTACTTGTCATCAACTATGTGTTAGGACCATTCTACATTGTGGGCGATATTACCAAAATCTTATATCACGATATGTGTAATTTTATTTTATTGTAATGACATACATCACAATACAGTTATTTAAACAAAAAATGCTACATACATTGTAAAAGTAATCAAATGTATAAAAAACACTACATGTTCTTTACTGTGTAAATTAAATATATATTTCTTACTAAAGTTACAAAAGTGATTTAGTCAAGAGCACTGAGGGATTTTCTCTCTTTGCTGTTTTATTAACATGAATGACAGACAGCGTGAATATAGACTGCTGTCACTTTAAGAGCTGTCTGGGTCCAATATACTGTTAAGGGAGTTTTTGCATTTACTTATGTCCACATGTTTTGACACATACAAGTGTGTGTATTTAACTATTCAAGGCCTAGAAAGCAGCAAAATAACTCTGTTCAATACTCCTGCACTCAATAAACACCATTTACACGTGTGTGCGCCTTATTGCACCAAATAGCGAAATAAGTTGCTGATTGTGTTTCAGTGGCTTAAAGTCACGTTTTTAAGCGATAAGTTTTCGTGTAACCGCGATAGAGTCGATAAATATACCATGGTCCTTTTCTAAGCGCTAGCTAAGTGTTTAAACGAACCCATCTCACAATGGCTGTATAATTGCTACTAACTCTTTCATGAAATTGATTCGTGGACAATTCTATGTCATGAAATAGCTATGCACCACTCCATATGGGAGATCAACAGTGGAGGAGAGCCCTTGCAATTATGCATGTGACATTCAAGACCCTGAATTGTTCAGAGATTGTTCAGAGATAGTTCTAGATACCACAAAAATCACGCTGAGCGTAAAGCAATGTAATTAAACGAGCACAGAAGAACGCCGTTTCAAATGATGAGATGTGCTGCGTTCATTATATGCCCTCCATTCAAGTCTCATCACACACTTAGAGAGAAGAAAAGAGATTCGAAAACAGTCCATTTTTAACAGGCAGTTGCAAAGGTTAATTATTTTCCTAATTACGTCTAGAAATGTCAAACATTTGTTTTCTCCCTAATTGACAAGAAAATTAACTGTGAACTGCATTGAGGGTTAATCTCAAGTCTGTTGTACAAGGCGCTGAGTGCCTCAATGCACAGAAAGTATAAAAAGCAATTACGGTCCCCGCTGTGGCGTCCTTTAAAATCACTTAAAAGCAGCGTAAAATTCAATGCAGATATGCGGAGACAAAAATCGCAATTATGCCCAGTATCATGTGGCTCTTGAAGCTGCACTTGAGACCGTAAAGTTCAATAATTCTACACACATACCAGCAGTAAGAGCATAAGGGGAAGCATAATCTCAGTGCTAATCAATATTAATTCCTTTGCCTCTCTAATGACAAGGTGTAGTCAATGTCTGGCCAGACTCTCGCTCTCTTGGGTTCAAGCACGCTGGGCTTGTTCTGCAGGCACCTGTCTGCCCTTGTACCTGAGCAGTATTATAGGCGATTATCACACCTCGTCCCCCAGGCAGACGGTCTTCATGCGTCTACAGCATTGATCTCATTTGTTGAGGAGATAAGGCTGTAATTGGATGAGGCCTGAAATCAGATGGACCTCCATGGCTAGGCCAGGGCTAATTCCACTATCCCTGACCTGCCTAAGTAGCTAGGCCACGGCCACAACTACAGGGGGTTAATCCTGTCCAATCCCACCCTCAAGCCAGCTCATCACCATCTGGGCTGCTGTCCACCTCTCTTCCTCCTGTTGGAGCCAAGCCTCCAAGCCATCAAGGCAAGGGAACAAGGGTACCCGACCGCTCTAGACAAAAACCTGAGCCAGGACCTTAATTGCAAATGCATGATCTATTGAACTGTGATGCTGACTACAGTTGCTGTCTGCAGGATATAGTGCTACATAAATATTTAAAACTGCATGACATTACAAAACAACATCAAAGTCTGAGGACCTACACAGTCCACTTCGCTGAGTGATTATTCTTGGAGGCACGATGGTAATTTTGTTAGTTTTCAGAAAAAAAAGACCCAAGTATGATGTGAATAAACTCGGTAATACAGGTTTGCTAACGGTTTTCACAATATTTATCACCTTTAATAAATTACACACCACTAGTGGTCAAGTAATATGTATTTTTTTTGATAGCCGAAATAAAGCTGTAATATCTTACTATTTAACTTAAATATGCAATGAAATATTGAAATAGTTCTTTAATGTATTTTTTATTAAATTAGAAATTTATATAAGAAAATGAGTCAATGCAAAAAAACCTGAACCTGATATTAACTGATTTTTTAAAAATAATGATAATTGCTTAGAATAGAATACTTTTTCTTATAATTCATTAGATTAGATTATTTAATTAGACAAAGGTGTTAAAATGATTGAAGATGAAGAATGGGATTGTGTGTGTTTATGCTTAAGTACTGGCATTCTCAGTGCTGTCAAAATAAAAGTCCCACTTTCAATACTTACTGGTCAAATAGAAAAACATACTGGTTGACGCCAATAATGAAATATAAGGCCAAATGTCTGCCGACAGACTGACCTTAGCAAAACATCAGTCGACTACTACAACTAAAACTCAAACTGTAATGCATTTGGCATCTACGAATCAAATGGCTGAAAATACTTAGAAACAGATGCTGAATTTGGAACCGCATACTAGAATACTACTATTACTATTCCTGCCATAGAAAGAGTAATATGCTAATATGCGGTTCCAAATTTAGCCAATATGACAAACTAGCCTCTCTTCTGCCACCTGTAGCACTGGAGAAGTTAGGTTCTCCATATAATACCAAAAAAAGGTTGTTTTGTTAACACTTCACACCGAAGTTTAATTCATTAGTCAGTTTAGGGCTGTCGATTATTTTGGTAATCGAATAATCGGTTGACTATTCTGACGATTAATTGAGTAATCGGATAATTATAATACTTTTTTTTTGAGGTATAAAAAATAACCCTACGCAAACAACAGCCTTTAAATGACTTATACATATATAAGAGCAATGAGGCAAATAATAAGTTTAAGTTTAAATGAAGTATCAAAAGCAAGAAATAATATGGTTTTATTGAACAAAACTGTGAAAATACATAATGCATTAGAAACAATAGAACTAACGTACATTAAGCATTATATCAATGACCTGCAAAGGGCACCAACAGCCCGATGATTGTTTTTACACTTTACAGTGCAATCTAATGCTTCTTTAATATTGACTAAACAATATTTAATTCAAATGTTCACTTTAATATTTGCCCTTTTCTTTACGACAAAAATGCTATAGCCACTGTAATTTCTTGCATATGTGGACATCAACACATGTAAACTTGTAAAAGGTTTGAGCTTTTATTTTGAAATCGTGATGAACAGTTAGCATATTGAGAAAGATATTGATGTATTCTCCTGTGTTTGCATAGGTTTATTAATGATTTACCTTACAAATCTGATAAAATGGCGCACATTTCGGTCCCAGATGAACGTTACAATAAACTCAGACTCACAGCAATATGCAGAGATGGAGTTTGAGACGCTCTACGCATGTAATGATAACAGTTTGTGTGGAGCAGCATTTACTGTGAACGGAGCCGCTCTAAGTGCACGTAAACTACACGCATGTAAATAAATAAAGTGCATATATCAAACCTGTATAGCATTTATTTATTTACTGAATCTTAGCGGTTGTGAATTCACAACAGTATTATGCTGTATCATTTAATATATCATGCAGCCTTATCATTCAGATTCTCGTCTGTGGAATGCACCACTTCCAGTATTTTGCCGGTTACTTGACAGGGGCAAAATGCAAATCAAGGATTTTTTTATAATCAAGTACTCGAATCGAGGAATCGCCACAGCCCTCTATTAGTTCAAGGTATAGTTCACCCTAAAATTAAATCGCATTCGAAACCTGTATGAATTTATTTCTTCTGCAGTACAAGAAAAGAAATATTTGAAGAACCTGAATAAAATATAGCATAAAACAATTCTCACATAGCACTGTACTGAACACAGGTTTTGCGAAACATACAGCAACAACAGAACAATAGAAACAACTATACAGCAAGCTATAACTTTGACTCCGCGGCATGTTTTGAGAGAAGTGAGATGAAGCAGTGTATCAGGTGAAAAGCAATAAGCTATGCCCCGAAGATGAAAGCTTCACAAATCCTTTGATGACTCAGAGTTTGGTGCATAGTGCTGTTTTTGATCAGACTAACTAGAACGGAGGGAGTTTTGCAGAATGCAGTCATGGGTTTGATAAAGTGTCGAGAAAGTCTGGGGCTCGTCAAAGAAAAATCTTTCTTTTAAAAAAAGAAATACAAATTCCCTCTTAAGCCTGTGTGCCTTGCGCAAAAAGCTTTTAAGCCTGGAGACACTTACTGTACCGTGTCATTTCCAAAAACATAAACTCTCACTTAGAGTGAACATTCTTGTGGCGTATTTTCATTTCCAGCAGTATAATGGACAATAATAAGCAAAATCGCGGAGACCCGCAGTGCACCCGGTTCTGGGAAGTGAAGAAATTCTTCAAAAACGCAGCAGCGAGAATATTCCGGCGATAAAAATATCTATAAAACTGTAAACTTATTTTTATCCTCTCGCTGCTCCGACTGCCTCGCAGCGACAATAACTGGCAAAGAAAACTATTTTTCTCTCCATCCCTCTTGAACACTCAACTCAACAGCACCAGCAGCGCTAGAAGGTAATTCGACCGGCCAATTTAAACATGTCATGATCGAGCTGGAAAGAACAAACGGACATCAAAGAACAAACCTCAAGTCGGAGAGAAAGAGCGGCGTGCTGGCGGGAGGCTGAGAGAGGGACGAGAAACGGGTGGGGGGGAGCTTCGAATCGTGTGTCATTACGATCACACCGCTGTGCTGCTATTCTGGATTCCTGGGGTTTGACATCTAGATTGCAGATGGATAAGTGTGCCTTAAAACCACATCCCCCATCAGGGAAAAGAAAATCATTTCTCATAACGGCATCTATTTACTGGCACGGCCTATCTCTCCCACAGGGCCCGAAACAAATGAAAATGTTATTTCTCTCCTCATGAACTCCCACCTTCTCTGTCTGCCTTTCTTCACTGCCAGCAATTTCATTCTCCCTCTAAATTTGAGTTAAGTCCATGACTAGGGGGAAATAATGTCTCTGGAATAATCTTTCCGCAACTAGAATTCCAGGGGGCTGTGTTCCTATATTTATATACCTTCGCATTTATTTACTTAGTTCTCGGGCTTTTTGCCTTGCGGTTTCCGAGGAAATTGCAGCGGCTTCTGATACAGAAGTGATGCGACATACGGAGGATCTCTCCGTAATCCCCTTAGCCGCAGCGAGGCCTTGAAGGGGGCCGAACATGTCCTCTGCCAAACATATAAACAGCCCTGATGCGGACAGACAGCCGCGCACAACGGCGCCTGTCAGAGAGGTATTTCGCATGCCACTCATGAGCTGATGCAAAGCACAACATTAGCTCAACCCTGTGCAATTTTAAGCCTAGAATGACACAACTGTAAGCATTGCAAAACAACTAGATAAAAGGCTTTTTTTATAGTGATGAGCACGTTATCAGAGACGTTGCACTGTGGTGCTCGTACAATCAACGCTAGTTTGAATCCAGCTCACAACATTCCTTAATTCAGCTCCTCCCACTTCTCCACATAACTTTCTATAAATGCTGTACAATGCCTTTATGGAGGTGGTTTTTGACTTGAGGGCACCTAATCGTCCAACACAACATGAAGGACCTTCATATATACTGCAATATTTCTTCCAGTATGTTAAAGGGATAGTTCACCCAAAAAACGAAAATTCTGTCATTAATTACTCACCCTTGTGTTGTTCCAAACGTGTAAGACCTTCATTCATCTTCGGAACACAAATTAAGATATTTTTGATTAAATTCAAGAGCTTTCTGACTTTGCATACACAGCAACGCAACTGACACGTGTAAGGCCCAGAAAGGTAGTAAGGATATCGATAAAGTAGTCCATGTGACATCAGTGGTTCAACCTTAATTTTATGAAGCTACGAGAATACTTTTTGTCCTTACTACCTTTCTGGGCCTTGAACGTGTCAGTTGCGTTGCTGTCTATGCAGGGTCATAAAATCTTAATTTGTGTTCTGAAGATGAACAAAGGTCTTACGGGCTTGTAACGGCATGAGAGTGAGTAATTAATGACAGAATTTTCATTTTTTGGGTGGACTATCCTTTAAATATTACAAGGTGGCTTGTTTTCGAACTTTTTACTTAACAGAAACTGGGAGTTTTTGGAAAAAATTTAATTAATTAACCACATTTATTTTTGTGATTCAGGAAGTTTCATTAACTATGTAAACCTCAGTTTTATTTTAATTAAATTAGATTATTTTATTAAAACTTGCTTTATCTAAATCATTTTTTTTAGTTTGCAGAGGCCCCTTGGTTGGGAACCACTAGCCTATGGCGAAGCATTTCAAAAGTTTGAGATTCGTAAATAAAAAATTACATTTAAAAATG
>JAHKKF010502647.1:0-10428 GCA_019740295.1 Labeo calbasu
AGTTGAAATATTTTTATAAAGTCAAAATATTTTAAGAGTCAAGTCAAAATTATGAGAACAAAGTTAAAATATTTTGAGAATAAAGTCATAATATTTTGAGAAAAAGTCAAAATTACGGGAATAAAGTAGAAATTACAAGAATAAAGTCGAAAGATATTTTAAGTCAAGTCAAAATACTTTAAGAAAAAAGTCAAAATTACGAGAATAAAGTCAAAATTGTGAGAATGAAGTAATATTTTGAGGAAAAGTCAAAATTATGAGTATGAAGTTGAAATATAAGAGTCGAGTCATAATTATTAAAAAAAAGTTACAATATTTTGAGATTAAAGTCAAAGTTACAAGAATAAAGTTGAAATATTTTAAGAAAAAGTCAAAATTACAAGAATTAAGTCGTAGCAATTACAAGATTAAAGTTATAGCCTATGAGACTATAGCTTTTAGGCTGTTGCGGATGCAAATGGCCAGGATTGGGAGCACCGAGAGAAATTCCGGTGATCTGGCAACTGATTTGAATAAACACTGAATTATTAGCAGAAATCAAAACGTGTAATATACTCGCAGGGACAGTATACTTGGAAATGATATTTCACGTTTTCAAATGCATTTATTATTTGTAGTGCATCAACCACACAGTAACAGCAATAAGCTTTGTACTTTAGGTACTTTTAATATAAAATCTCAGTTTTGACATAAAGTCTCAGTTTTCAAATTCTGTCAGTTTTATAGCGAAATACAAACAACAATTTAAAAAGCAATAATAAAACTTTCTAAAGATTGAAGTGGCTCCAACTCGTTAACTTAAATTATATTGTCTTTTTTGAGGTAAATAATGTTGACTGTTCACAAGCTGTTTTTCATTTCACGGTATGCCTCTTAGAACTTTTATTCATACTGCTACCTTATTCTCGTAACTTTGACCTGTTTTTTCCTCAAAATATTACGATTTTAATCTCAGAATTAGGGCCCGAGCACTGCAGTGCGAGGACCTTATTGGAATTGCTCCGTTTCTTCTTCTTCTTCTCCAAAGTAAATTGCATTTTTGAGGGCCTAAACATGTTTGAAAACTCACAAAACTTTGCACACATGTTTGACCTGGCAAAAATTTACATCTGATATGGTTTTTAGAAGTGGGTGTGGTAAAATGGCTCGGTAGCACCACCTATAAAATTTCAACGGAGTGCGCCTCGAGCTACGTTTCACGTACATGTACAAAACTCGGTACAGACATGTAACACACCAGTACCTACAAAAAAGTCTCCTGGCACAACATCCGAAACCCAACAGGAAGTTTGTCATATTGAATTTCCTATTGATTTTTGTGCAGTTTTTGCTATTTTCAGGCCTCGTACTTTAACGAACTCCTCCTACAGTTTTACAGGGCGTGTCCCTGGCGGCCTGACAAATTTCGATGTTTCGCCATGAAAAAGGAAGTTGCTGTAACTCAGGCAAACAATGTCCGATCTGTCTCAAACTTCACACGTTTGATAAGAGTCATGTCCTGAACACATGTCAGTGCCCAGATTTAGTTATAGTCATAGCGTCACCTGCTGACAACAGGAAGTGACATGTTTAATACTGTTACGGACTCCTAGCAACATATTAAAAAGTGTTAGCAAGTTTTAAATAGGCTAGGAACATGTTAAAACATGCTATTAATACAAAGAAAAAGGAAATTGTTGTAAGTTGTGCATACAATGTCCAATCTGCCCCAAACTTAACATGCAACATGCTACAAACATAGTAAAGCATGCTAGCAACACTTAGCTAATTTGCTAAAGCATGCTAATTATACAATGAAACTGAACATTTCTGTAACTCAGGCATGCAATGTCCAATCTGCCCCAAACTAGCAACAGCTAGTGGCATATTTCATACTGTTATGGTTGCCTAGCAACATATTAAAAAGTATCAACAAGTGTTAAATAGGATAGCAACATACTAGAAACATGCTAAAACATGTTAGCAACACTTAGCTAAGTGCTAAAGCATGCTATTAATGCAATGAAACAGGAAGTTACTGTATCTCAGGCATGCAATGTCCAGTCTGTCCCAAACTTAACATGTTTGATAAGAGTTCTGGCCTGAACACGTTTACGTGCCAATATTCAGTTATAGTCATAGCGCCACCTACTGTCAACGGGAAGTGACATGTTTAACACTGTCAATAAGCCATTGAGTGCTAGACTTGCTAAAAAACATGCTCAAATATGCTAGCAACACTTACTAAGTGCTAAAGCATGTTGTTAAAACCATGAAACAGGTAGTTGTTGTAATTCAAGCAAACAATGTCCAATCTGCCCCAAACTTCACATATTTGATAAGAGTCCTGGCCTGAAGATATCTACATGCCCATATTCGGTTCTAGTCATAGGAAGTGACATGTTTTACACTGTGATGGACTATTAAAAGCACAGCAAAATATGCCATTTTGTGCTAAACATGCTAGAAACATGCTAGCAGCACTTACTAAGTGCAAATGCATGCTATTAATGCCATGAAAGAGGAATTTGTTGTAACTCATGCATGCCGTGTCCAATAAGCCCCAAACTTCACTTGTTTGATAAGAGTCCTGAACACCTGAACACATGTAATGGCCAATATTCTGTTACAATCATAGCGCCACCTGCTGACAACAGGAAATTACTTGTTTTACACTAACTTAAACATGCAATGTCCGATCTGCCCCAAACTTCACATTTGATAAGAGTACTGGCCTGAACATGTTTTAAGGCTAATATTCAGTTTCAATCATAGTGCCAACTTCTGGCAAAAGGATGTAACTTGTTCTACATTTAACATGTTTACATGTTTTACATTTACATTAATGACCGTCATGTTCTTACTATATTTACTATATTAAAAGCATACTGCCCACCGTTCTCTGTTTTCCTAAAGCCACCAGTCGGCGGTGAGCCCGGGTGCGAGGGCCTTTTCATCGCTGCTTGCAGCTTTAATCTTTTTTTGTAATCTAAAACATTTTTAACATGGCGCTAAAACGCTGTCGTAATAATCGCTGTTGTTTCCAAATCAAAGGAAATATATAATGGTTTTAACATTGACTACTGGCAAAAATTCGTTAAAAAGTTTGTGCAAATCGGATATCGGCAAAAATCCAATATCATGCATCCCTAATAATTTGCTTTGGTTCACACTTCTGGTGTAGTAAATTAATGATTTGTTTCAAATAATGAACACTATTTTGAATAGTTTTAGGTAACAATAACAAAACTGTCACAGATGACCTGATCACGTGGGATTTGTGGGATTTTTTCGGGACTCTCTGACATTAAGAAAATCTGGTAAACTACTGTCTGTTTATGTGTTGTAAATTAGGTGTTTATCAACATAAAATAACAAGGCATATGCGCCCACTAGTGGACCAAGTTACTATTGCAGCTCACAATATACTTCTGTAGTTCTTAATCCAAAGACATTTTACTTGCATTTTTTAGCTGTTTTCCACACATTTGTATTACAACTGGCTTAAAAACAATCCTACAGCATCACTTTTTATCTGTGGCTTTTTATATTAGCATTTCATACAGCAAATAAATGTCTTTAAATATCTGTTCATCCACTCATGCCCCTAAGAGCAATCTTAGCGAAGGAAGTAATCTAATAAATGTAATGTATTGTTGTTTTGTCAATTTTTCAGCTCTACTCAAAAATTTGTTATAATGCCCTAAAACGCAGGTAAGTGAGGTGCTTGACGTGTGAAGCCTAAATAAAATAAGCCACTTTTTTAGAAAATTCTCCTCTCTGTGTCAACACCATATGTTCAGCTAAAATGGACAGTTAAAACATGTTAGTAGTTAAACTAATGGCTTGTGATGTTTCATTGAAGCGTTAAGAGCAGATATTGTGTAATGTGACTGGCTTGTTTGTGAACTCAGTGTGCTTGTGTGTGTTTCTCGCTTTCACTTGGGAAGAGGGTTCAGGTGTGTGTCGCTGTGCTGATTGAAGGACATGTAGTGACAAGCACATCCACAAACAGCAAGATCCCAAAGGAAGGGAAAGATATACTATCAAGTCTATTACAGTGCTAAACAACAGGGGAGGTTCAAGCACCAGTGCTGTCAACGAACAAGCTGAAGCATGCCGATCACAATTAAATCAAACCCCATGGTGAAGCTGCGCTCTTCACCCTATCACCTTCATCGGTCTCTACAGTACATGTCCCAGTCAATAGTCTTTAATCTTTAATTAAAATGTTTTCAATGTATGAAAAAAGAGGCTCTTTTTTTTACTGTTTCAATTCTTGGAGAGATCTTTAGAGACAAACTAAGTCTAGAGAGAGAGAGAGAGAGAGAGAGAGAGAGATGTTGTCTATATTTTTTATATATTTGTCCATGGGTGTCCATTTGAATCTTCACAGACAAACATAATGAAACATAATGTGTCAGAAACTGCAAATTTTATTAAATCTGTGTGTGTGTGTGTGTGTGTGCGTATATATATATATATATATATATATATACACACACATAAGTTTACTTTTTAATTAAATTATTTATTTGTATTGTATAATTGAATTATTTGCTCGTAAAAATAAAAAAATTATATATGAAGGCATTTTTCCCAAAACGCTGTATTATTAATTAATTACTTTAATATTAATTTACTACAAAATTGATTCGATTTTTTTGTAAATGTCTTTACTGTCAATTTAATTGCTTAATAAAGGTATTAATTTCTTCAAAAAAGCTTTTGAATAGTATTGTATGTCAAAAATATTTCAAAAGAAACAATTAAATAAAAATAAATTTGCAATCAAAACAATTCCCCTTACAATTCCCCAAAAGTAGCTGTAAATAATTCAGTTCAGTTATATACAGCTTTCTATATTCTGTGATTCTGTTTTTTAGTGACTTTTTTTTTCATCCAAACCATTTTAATAGTTACATGATTCATCATAATGTACCTCTTAGTAAATACATACATTGCCATTCAAAAGTTTCGTATCAGTAAGAATTTTAATGTTATTTAAAGAATACTCTAATGGTTATCAAAGTTCTGTTTATTTAATTAAAAAACACTTTTTTAAATCAATTTAACACACCATTGCAGAATAAAAGTATTAATTTCAAACAATAAAAAAAACAACCTTTAAACAGTTCTGTATATTGTTACAAAAAATATATATTCATAAATAAAATAAAAAAATATTAAGCAGCACAAATGTTTTCAACTTTGATAATAAATCAGCATATTGATTTCTGAAGGATCATTTAATCATTTGAAGACTGGAGTAATGATGCTGAAAATTTACTTTTGATTACAGGAATAAATTCTATTTTAAAGTATATTAAATAGGAAAACCAGTATTTTAAATTGCAATATTATTTCACAATATTATTGCTTTTTTTTCTGTATGTGTATTCAAATAAATGTAGCCGTGATGAGCAGAAAAGACTTCCTTAAACAACATAAAAAAATCTTACTGATCCCAAACATTTGAACAGCAGTGTATATATGATATCTACTGGATCTACACTACTTAAACAGTGGTACAAAACCCATTAATAAATAAGACATAAAAAATCAATATGATGAAAAAAAATGTCACTTTATAATACATTATCTTGAGCCCTGGTTATTTGATGTGAATAACACTGAAAGCAGCTTTGATCACTTGTCTTATGCAATCTTCAGAGATCCCAGGAGAGATCATGGGAACTCAGGTGTTAGTCTGTCGTACCTCTCCCAACACATGCACATCAAAGCAGCTTGTCTTTTACATGTCCCTACTTTAAAAATGGAATTAACTGGATTTACCTCTAAAGGACGCTTTTTGGTGGTTTTATGTATACTTTCTTACCTTTACAAATCCACCGCTGCTGAGGGGAGCTGCAAACTCAAGGCCAAATTCAACCTGAGGGGTTATAAGGAAGTAGAGAAGAAGACGGTGGTTATTGGCGGTATGTTTCCCGTTCATCAACGCCTAGTTGACACGGACAGCAACACCACAATCGCTCCAGAGTCCTCTGATTGTGAGGGGTAAGATGCTATATTTGATATTTATTTTGCAAGCGAAAACTCGCCACGAACTGCGTGGTATTTTTTTAATGAGCAATAGTTATTCTGACTATATTATGATGTGTAGCCTATTGTCGCAATAGTGTACTCAAATAAAACGTGCATACTAAGCACTTGCTTGTCGTTATTATACAAATGAATGTTTCTAAACGTGTAAACAAGTTTAATTTTAAACGCTTAATTTGTCTTAATTACGTTTATTGATGATGTGATTTATTGCGTCTTTCCTTTGCAATAGCAAAGATTCCTACAAAATCATTGGTCATGCACAATTAATCAAACTGTTGTCCAAGGAATAGTTACAGCTTGTCCTCCCTAGGGACCACTTTTATGTTCCATAAACTCATTAATGGAAAAAAAACCCTGTAGTACAGTTTACTGTGCTAATCAATCTGTTTGGAGACATCTAGTGGTGACAGCTGGTTGTTACATGCAGCATCAACAAGATCATAAATACAGTTTGACAAGAAATATAAAAGCAAATTCATTAAATTGTAAGAACATGGAAGCCTTCAATTAAACATAAACATTTCAGTCATGCAGCCTGAGTGAACAAACTGAAGTAAACACAGACTGTAATTCATTCTTGCACTACTTGTGAATTTTGTTTGGGGAACCCCATTAAATTCTAACATGTGAATTCTCCCTCAGCTTTAACTTCCGTACTTTCCGCTGGGCTCAGACCATGCTGTTTGCCCTGAATGAAATCAACAACAGAAATGACATCTTACCCTATACTGAGCTGGGTTACGTCATCTATGACTCCTGCTTCACCATTTCCAAAGCCGTAGAGGGAACACTCACCTTCTTGACAGGCCAGGACGAAGCTGTGCCCAACTACCGTTGCGGGGATGGACCCCCTCTCTCTGCTTTGGTGGGGGCTGGAAGCTCTGATCTGTCCATAGCCACAGCCAGGATACTCGGCCTCTACTATTTCCCACAAGTACCTTTCCATTACCATTGTATTTGGCTCAAATGACATGATACTCATTTATTGGTCCAGATCTATCACTAATCTATTACTAGAAAAGAATGCCCTGACCTGAATATTTTTGAATTATTTTTGGGGGGTATAAATGACAAAAATGTCAAGGTGATACAGTTGTCCTGATAAATTTATATTTACCTATCTAACTCTAATACCATTCAAAAGTTTGGTGTCAGTAAGATTTTTAGATTTTCTTTAAGACGAAGAATGAATCAGTCAAAAGTCACAGTAAAGACATTTGTCACTGTTGCAAGTTTCAAATAAATGCTTTTTTGATCATTCTCTTGATTAAAGTATAATAAAAAGTATCAATTTCCACAAAAATATTAAGCAGCACAACTGTTTATAACACTGATAATAATAAGAAATGTTTTTTGAGCTCCAAATCAGCCTATTAGAATGATCAACCCGATCTCAAGGCAGTTCGTACATATTTTGCGAGGTCGAATTCATACGACCTGTGAAAAATTGTGCATATTTTACGAGGTGGCAAATTCGTACGAATGACCATCTCTAAACCTGCCCCTCACAGAAAACGTACAAAATTGTATAAGTGAGGTCGTATAAATTTGTATGAATTAGCCACCTCGTAAAATGTGTACGAATTGGTCGTGAGATAGCGTTGGAATGATGTCTGAAGGATCATGTGACACTGAAAGCTTAAGTACTTGAGAATTACATTCTAGCATTTAATAAAATTGAAAACAGTTACTCTATAAATATTCAGCAGCATTACAGTTTTCACCATATTACTGATTGATTGATAACATGAATGCATTATTAAAATTTTAAATGATTAATTAAAGAGAACCCCCGGTTTTCTACTAAAATAGAAGAAAGATTTACTTCATTTAAAAAATCCACATCCTTTTATACATATTTTGGACTATGGGGGGCGCTATTATTTTGATGACGTGAAATGGTTGCACTTGGTGAGCTAATGGTGCTTCCTGTTGCTATTATTACACAACTCAGATTACACAATTCTGAAAAAAAAATACTGATACAATGCCACATTGTGCGCCTTTTGGTTGTAATTTTTAGTCAAAAGGCAACAAGTGAAGCGATGGCACATTTGGTCCTGGTCCACTTAATGTTCACACTGGGATTTTTGACAGTGAGCCTGAAGGCATAGTGATATGTGTTGTAGAATTTTTCCCTTGTAGAATAAAAAAACACGGTCAGAGACAGATTATTTTGAGATTTTGTTGTTGCCGATTATTATTATTATTTTTGTTATTATTATTATAATATTATTATTATTTCCTTAACTACTTTAAAATGGCTTTTTGGTTGCTTTTAGTCAGAAAATGTAAAGAAAACGACACACATACAGGAAGATAATATAATTTTTACTTACCTGGTTTATCACTTGAAGCAAACATCCATCCCTTCTTAAAAGTCTGTTAAAAGAGAGCTGCCTGTTGTGCCATTTAATTAAGCCGACTGCTGTAGCCTATATCCAGCTTAGGCGTTTTCTGCCTTTATTTTTTATTTGTATATATATACTGTTTGAATGACAGCTTGGTAAATCCGTCAATCAAATATTCAATATTGCTAGTCATTATAAGTACTTGGTACATTATTAGCGCAGAGGGAGATGTTTAAACTAATATCACATAATTTACGTCTCTATGATGATTGGTTGAAATACCAGAAGGGAGGCTAGCCACCACTGCACTTATTCCTCACGTATCATCTTCCCGAAATTCTTATGATATCCTGTTTTTCCTAAGCAAGCAAGAACAAGCAGTGCTCAAACACTCATACAGTTGTTCATAATATCAAAAGAATATTGCAGTAAAAATATAAAGTAAATACTGGAGAAAATATGGATAATACTGAATAATAAAAATTCCTTACACATGTTCACAACCTGATTGGTCGGGTTGAATGACGTATATTTTGTGATGAAACTCACCAAACATCCCAAACAAGGTGTGTTTGACTGAAAGTGGCACTGCGCAGACCCAGACTCAGCGGCGCTTTAAGTCGAATACACCTAATGCCGTCTGCTGGAATAAGTGTGCTTATAGAGCATGGGAATCTACGTCACTGCGCATTGCATTCTGGGTAGTTGCCACCATGTTTTAGGACACGCTAAATAGCGTACAATAACAATAAATACAAATCACTAAAGGAAAAAGTGACTGTATTTGAGTTAATATTTTTAAGAGCTGCTTGCACTTGCTTAGAATAAATGTACTATTTGAATCCATTGCGTTCATTCGAGCACTCAGTCGTGAGGCCAGAACACAACACATACACACTCACAGAAATCATTGGCCGCCTTCTACTGTACCACACACAGGATCGAATTAATTTCTCTGTTGCAGTTTTTAATAACTAGGTGGCACTGATATATCTGCCAGATAAAATAAACACACCATAGCTTGATCTCAGCCGGTAACACTTTATTTTGATAGACATTCTACTAACAGTAAGTAACTTTGCAACTGCATGTCAACTAGTCATTAGAGTATTAGTAGACTGTCTGCTTAATATCTTCTAACACTCTTCTAAACTTTGCAAGTATATGTCAACTTATTCTGCTAACCCTAAACTTAACAGTCCGCTCTGAGAGTTAGTAGACTTGTAGTTGCAAATGAATGAGAATTAGTTGACATGTAGTTGCAAAGTTACTTATAGTTAATAGAATGTCTAAAGTAGACTATCGAAATAAAGTGTAACCAAATTAAGTGCCCTGCAAACTTGAAATATTCCACCCTGATTACAGTTTGAAGACAGCGTATATGTTCCATTCAATGAGCATTAAAGTGTGCAAGACATAAATTTAAATTGCATTTTTTTACAGAGGTATATTATGTCACGCTTCTCTAGTAAGTTTAGTCTGTGTCTAAAGACGATGCAGGTGGTGGCGTAGCGCAAATCCATGAATGAGTATTCCCAAGTAAAGTAAACTTCAACTGATTACCACTGCTCAGGGAGTGGGAAGCAATAATCAGTGTGTAGGGACCATGTTAATCGGAACACAGTTAAAGGAGAACTCCATTTTCAGAACAACAATTTACAAATAATTTACTCACCCCTTGTCATCCAAGATGTTCATGGCTTTCTGTCTTTTCAAAACATTTCAGGATTTTTCTTCATATAATGGACTTCAATTGTGTCCCCGATTTTGAACTTCCAAAATTTAGTTTAAATACAACTTCAAAAGGCTCTAAATGATCCCAGCCGAGGAAAGGAATTTGTATACTTTTTAAGCACAAAAGCTCGTGTAGCACAGACTCTGAGATGTACGTTCACGACACTACGTACTATTGAATCACGTCGAAAGGTCACGCGGAACTATAGACCCAGTGTTTACAAAGCGTACGTGCAAAGACTAACGAAGTGCAAGTAAGTCAAACGCTGTTTACAAACAAAACGCTACAACGATGTTG
>JAHKKF010502648.1:0-19195 GCA_019740295.1 Labeo calbasu
GCCCGCTCCGACCACGCCAGCACCAGATTTGCTGCCTGTTCATATGTGAGAGCATGTCAAGGGAGGCACGCCGAGTATTAAAATAGGAATTATTGATTGCTAATTTGAATCAGTACATTATAACGAAAACAATACCTTAAAAATGTAAATAATTAGATTTTTACGATCAGAAATTTCTTAAACCGGGTGAACCCCTGTAAACTTTTGTTCAAGGATCCAGTAGACGTTCAAACACCTAACTGATTTCATCAGAGATTGCCGAGAGTCACGTCCAGATGTCAGTTAACGTTATTCTTTTTTAGCGTGGATTTGGCTTAAAAGCACGAGTGATTATAAGCGTAAGTGTGCAGGGATGTGCAGATCAGCTGAATCTGCTGTTAAAAATGAACCATCCGTTCATCATATCATCGTGCAAAAATGAGAATTAGAATAATTGTAAAGGGCGATTAAATGCGATGCGGTCAACAATGTGGGTGCACCTAAGAAAAAAAGTTAGGCGCACCAGTGCAACCAGTGCAAAAAGTTAGTTTGAGCCCTGCACAAGCAAGCCCAGCCCAGATTAAAAAAGTAACACAAAAGTAATGTAATGCATTACTTTCCATAAAAAGTAACTATGTCATGTAATTAGTTACTGTTTAGGGAGTAAAGCAGTATTGTAATTCATTACTTTTAAAAGTAACTTAATAACATCATCCGGTTTACACATATTAGGTAATGTAGTCTGACTACTTTTTGATTACTTTTAGATTAAAAGTATTGATTTTCAGATTGAAAAAAGTAACACAAAAGTAAGGCAAAAGTAACATAATGCATTACTTTCCATAAGAAGTAACTAAGTAACGTAACTAGTTACTTTTTAGTGAGTAACGCAATATTGTAATGCATTACTTTTAAGTTTTGTTAAGTGGTTGGTTTATTAAGAAGCTGAACAGAACTGGGGTGGATCAATTAAGAATCATTTACTGTAATTTTGTGAATAATATGTAATCATGTAATCAGGTAACTGTTTTTTAAATTACAAGTACTTTTACAAATCTGATTATGATACAGCGCTGCTGGCTACATATGTGCAGTCTTAATACTTGTTTCCTTACTGGGAATGCATTTGAGGCCTTTGGTTTTGGTCTGACCGGCTCTGAGGTGGAGCATTCCTGATGTACCTGCTCTGGTGTTTCCTGTGCGTTCAGGATGGCTCCAGAGGTGGTGATGTGTGAGACCATGAAGGACGCTCCATACGACTACAAAGCCGACATCTGGTCGCTGGGAATCACGCTGATCGAGCTGGCTCAGATAGAGCCGCCCCACCACGAGCTGAACCCCATGAGGGTCTTGCTAAAAATTGCCAAGTCTGAGCCGCCCACCCTGGACCAGCCAGCCAAGTGGTAAGCCGCAAAGTCCAGGGGGCATGGGAGTGACCGCCTAAGATTTTAGTCACTTACATCATTACTGTAACATTCCTTCCAAAGATGGGCTGTTCTCTCAGCATGACTGTGGTTTTTTCTTTAATTTATAGCTTTTAACATTTCTAGAGTCTGACTGAGTGCTGAAAAGTAATGGCTGTCGAATGTTGTTTTATCACCGTTACATAACAAGAGATTGTATCCCCCTCTTGGGCGAATGTTTAAGGCTTTTGTATATTTTAGGTCAATGGAATTTAACGATTTCCTGAAAAAAACTTTGGACAGAAACCCCGAGAAGAGGCCGACGGCTGCTCAGCTTCTAGACGTAAGGAATTTCACACATAGACTTGTCATGTGTCCACATACTGTACGTTACTGCTCTGGTGTAATTTTAATGCAAATGCATTTCAAAACATTTGTGCGAATGAATGGCAGACAGCCACGGCAAACCCCTAAACGTCTCATCAAAGCAGTTGCTGCTTCCTGTCCCACTGGATGAAGGGAGTTACGGCAATTTACATTCTTTAGGATATTTCTCCACGCCATCCACTGAACTAATGAGTTAAAGAGTTGCAAAATAAAAAAGATTATGTAGAGTAGAACAGCCTAGAATAATCCTGAACTGGCTTCAAAACTTGCTGGAAATGCAAAACCATAGTTTACATTAAACTGTAAGAACAATGATCTGACCGTAGATAATAAATAAGTGATGTACAGATGACGTCACAACCCTCAAATCCTCAGATTTTCCTTCAGTGTGCAGTTTACTATTTGTAGTTTTTACGCTGAATTCCTGTATTAATTACTTCTTACTTATCTTATTAAATGTTCCACTGTGGTTCGAAGACGAAGAGGTGTTTTTTATGCTTAATGCAGCTTTAATGTCCTTTTTTTCTCACACTGTGATTTACAGAAAACACCCACTAAAATGTCATTCACTGTAACAATTAGACATCATTAAAAGGCTCTATTTTGGAATCGCAGTAAAACCCTAAAACAAATTAACTGTTATTTTAAATCTTTTAATAAGTAAAGGTTGTATCATTTTGTATAAATATATCTGTTGTGCTGAATGAAAATAGAGCGTTATTTCACCCATATTTTGGCATTTTATTTTCACAAAGTTATTTGAAACATTAAAGACACTTTAATTGCATTTAATATGCCTTCTATGTATTTAAAAAATAATGTAAATGTAATTTCATGCAGACAAAAACTAAGATGTCTCGTCTTTGACCCATATTTATGTATTTGTTTATGTATGAATTTGTAATTCCTCTATTTTATTTGCTATTTACATGCAGTTGCTGTTGGCATGCGTGTTAAAAGTTAATTGTGAACATCTGCAGAGCAGCCACTGAATATAAAACAACTTGAACTCGTGTTCTGATAGCACTCTCTCTTCTGTGTGTTTCATATTACATATTCATTTAACGCTCTGCTGCATACAAAGCAGCCTGGAAGACAGGTGGTTGTTGGGCTGAAGGTGACATTGATATGCGGCGCACGCTTTTCTGTGAAGAGTTGTGTGCTGAGTTCATATATCACTGCTAGATGCTGAGTGCCAAACATTTACTGCAAAGTCGAAGTGTTTATAGGCCGTTAGTTTAAAGCAGTCATCGAAACCAAGCTGGAGGTCAAGAGACCTTAACATACCTGAAACAGAACAGCATCACTTGCATGTAAGAGCATCATGTGCATGGTGCACAAAGCCACAATAATCATCCATGCAGTGCTGTTTTCTACAAACTATGAATTGGGAAGCAATTTAGAATGTATGGTTTGTCAATTGGGATGCTGTGTTTCATCACTGGCTGTAGTTGCGGTCATCGTTGTGGGTAATTGATATTGCTGGCTGTACGTTTTTAACGCTTGACTCGCCCTCGCATACGCTCGGCAGCTGGGACGCTTCAATTAAACAAGGTGCAACTCAGCTGAATAATAGATGAGAGCAGCGTTTCTCTCCATTACACTGGTGCTTTCACAGTTCAGTTAAAGTCCTCAGGACCTGAGCACCTCACAACCTTCATCTAACTCAGCGCTTCTTCTAATTAAACCTCAGACTCTATCAAGAACAACATTTCATTTTTTTTTTTAAATGAACTGCCAATTTTGCTGATTGCAAGTGTATTTCAAGTAAAAACAACATGCTATCAAGTCCTAACTAACACAAGTAATCATTTTAAAACAAAAACAAACAAAATGAAACTCTAACTAAAAATATTAATTAATAATAATAATAATAATGTAAAATATAATATGAAAATAATATTTTAATTAATTTTATCTCATTTTTAATTATAAATTCTGACCAGTAACCACCATCAGAGAACCATGAAAATGCACATTAAAATAAGTAAAATTAATAAAATCAAAGTTAAAAAGTTAAAATATTGGAAGATTAATTTTAAATCTGAAGTAAATATTTAAGGTCAGCAGGATTTGATGTTTTTTTTTTTTATAAATATTTTCCAAAATATGTAGTCCAACAATTTTTGAATCAAACAATATTTTCTCTGACCATTTTATTTGGTTGCATTTCTTTTCTAAACATTGCAAAGCAACACCAAATTTGAAATCTGTTTACATTTTGATTCATTTTGACAGCAACCATGACAATGATGAGTGGAAAGACGCACAATCAAAACAAATAAAGTCTCCAAATATCTATTCTCAGACTTATGTTATTTATTGTGCATGCTGTTTATGTTGACATGTTATTGTTATGCACATTGAGTAACTGTTTCCGAATAATCTTTCCACGTGTTGTTCTGTGTTTCAGCATCCTTTTGTCAGTTCGGTGAAGACCAACCGTCCGCTGAGAGAGCTGGTGGCCGAGGCCAAAGCCGAGGTCATGGAGGAGATCGAGGACAATCACGAAGAAGGAGAAGACGAGGACCCTGCTGACCACTCACCTGTACGGGTCTGACATTTCTCACACATCACACATCTCTCAGTATATGCTAATAGAGAGCACAAATAATGCACTGCTCATGGAAAAGAGCTGAGGGAATAAATAGAAACACATTTGTTTAGTGCTTTGACAACTCTAAATGTTATTGTATGTTTATTCTACGATTCAGTGCGGGTGTATCTATGATAAACAAAAGCAGTGCTGTACAGCACAACATGCCAAGAACTCAATGAATTGCTCATCTTGCTTATGCAACTCTTACCATTGCTGCAGTGTATATATTGTATACAGTATGGACAGTTTTTTTGTAAATATACAATTTCTAAAATTAGATGTATATGGCAGAGCAAGTGTCTAAACAGGCTTACATCAAGATACTTGAGATGCAAATGCAAGAACAAATATCTGTCAATGGGGTTTAAAAAAGTTGTTTTTTTCTGAGCATGTTGACAGGTATTTGTTCTTGTTTTAATCATGAACTCACTTCTTTTTGATCAATTTTACAAAAACCCAACATTTTTTGTCTGTCATTTTGCTGTCTGTCAGTGGGGTTTAAAACATTTTCCCCATTGAATTAAGTTAAAAAAAAAAATCTTAGCCTGCTAGCAGATATTTGTTCTTGTTTTAACCGTAACCTCACTTAATTTTAAACAATTTCACAAAAACAAATGCATACATTTTCCATGTATGCATTTGCCAGATGCCAGATTGGCATTGCAAGCACCGTACTCTAATGTTTGAGCTACAGGAAGTTACAGTAAAAGTGATTTTCCATTTTCTAGTGTTTGAGAACAGAGGTGTTTAAGCCAAAGTTATTTTTGTATAATGAATAATGTAGATCTGTTAGAAGTTGCATTTTCAAACTTTAAAGTGTTGCTATACAGCTCATTGTATAATGTGAAACACTGCAGGTGAACAGGGTAAAACAAAAAACAAAAAAAAACTAACAGTTATCGCCTTACTTACCCAGTTGATTGATTACATTGATAATGGCTAACATTTTTTGCATTACAAGTTGTCCAAAATGTTCAGTTTAAATATGCAAATAAGGGATTATTTAATGAAATATGCACTAATTTGCATGTATTTCGAATACAGAAATCTAAACGCTGGATGAAGTCAGTTTCAAAATTCTTGTTTAATTTTTTGACACATTAGAGTCATGTTTTTACAAAGGGAATTTTTGTCAGAGCTCATTTTTGTCACTGTTCAATTCAGAAAATATTTAGAACAGACAGAAAACAATATATTTTCACAATTTTTTAGGGAATAAAATGTTGCATATAATCAAGCAAATTATATATGAACAAATCCCTCTGTAAAAACCTTAAGGATATATAGACAGGAATAAAAATGTGAAGGTTGGTGTACTACTGAAGTGGAAGTTTATGGCTCAGTGTGGGAGGAAAAAACCTTTGAAAATATGTATTGCAATTGAAATCTGTTGACACAAATAGATAAAGTGCTATAAAAGAAACACTTAGCAGTGCCTTTTGGATGTTTTCCTTCCACTAGTCTGAAAAAAAAAAACATTTTATAAAAAACCAAAAAGCCCAAAATCTCAAACTTGGCTTGTTTTTGCCTGCAGTGTCTCCCCTTAAGAGAACATAATGACATATGTTTTCCTTTCAGTTTATCTCTTAAATTGTCCTTAATTGGTCTCAAGAATGTCTAAAATATTACTTTCATCTTCATAAAACTTGTAGAAGCCCTCTAGCAGGGTTGCCAGGTCTGCAAAACAAAACCAGCCCAATTACTATTCAAAACTAGCACAAATGTAGCCCATTTACGTTTTTTCAGCAGTTTTCCCCTCCAACCCCTCAGTCGAAACAGTGTTCCATCAGATCGCTTTAATCGGTGGACTAAAAAACAACCCGTGACGACATTGTAAAAGTAGCCTAATTTTGCTGTAAAACCAAGGACTTGGCAACACTGCTCGTGTCTCATGGGCGCCGCTACACCTTGATGTACCCTTCATAGCACAATGTAGTTCTGATGTTTGTTCCGCTCATGTAATCTGACCGTAACAGGACCTGTGCCCCCCACCCAACTTTCACATTAGCGTCTCCATTTAAAGATCCATTCTAGGCCGTTCGCAGTAAATGTGTTGACATGGCACAATGGTACAGGCGTTCCAAAATAACCCCTAATACACTTCCTCTTCCGCTTCTCATCTGGCCTTCGAGAAAAAATGAAACAAAAGACATGCTGTCCACATTTCTTTAGAGTTAAATAAAGCACAGGACAATAGGACAAAGGCTGAAGGCCTGTGGCTGTGTACGAGTTTACTGTCAGCATCTGGCCTGCCGCCAACTTCAGCGTCGTTATGAACAGCGGTACATCATCTCTATGTGTTTCCTCTGTCAGTTTTAGTACAGGCACTGGAGGCTTTCCAACCATAGCATTGCTAGTTTATTCTGACAAGCTGTAGTAAACTTGTGAAGCTTGGCCTCCAAGTGTGACAGATGCAATACTTCACAACAGGGCTGATGGAGTGGTTTATTTTGAAGAAAGAATATAATTGTCAGGCTTTTATTTCTCATAGGCCACTTTCTGTCTGTGTTCTTTTTAGGCCCCCATCAAAGACCCGTCAGAAACCAGCGAGACCAGTTTATTTGGGGACCATCGCCACAGTGAAACTCCAGTTGAGCTTGAGGAGGAGCCCAGGACCCCTGTGTCCACCGAAACTCCTTTGAAAGAGCAGGAGGACAATCTCAGCGACAAGTTTCCAGAGGAGGATCACGACAAACCCGAGAGCGAGGCGTCCGGCAAGACCTCCAGCTCTGATTCCGGCATTGAGGATGGTAAAAGTACGCCCACCTCTGAGGAGGACGCCAAGGCGGTCGAGAGCTCCGAACCAGAGCTTCCTATGCTGAGAACAACAGAACCCTCGGAGTCATCAGAGTCTTCCTCAGAAACCACGGAGCAGCCCTCGGCATCAGAGAAACCGGAAGAACCGGAGAAGGTAGAAGGTCGCGGTGCAATGGAAACGCCTAGCCAGCAACCGTATGTGCCACTGAACCGAACCGAGTCCAAGGAGCCGAGCAAACGCATGTCTGAGATGAGCGACAGGTCCTCATTGGCTGGTGAGGATGTGGAAAGTTTGCTTTCTCACGCCAACGGCAGGTTATCAAAACGATACTCCGACGTGACCAGCGAGAACATGGACATCAGTCTGAACATGTCAGGTGATATGTCCGTCAACAAAGACTTGGGCACCATCTCTTTACGGGTGAGTCTGTGTTTGAGTCATGTTTTCCTATAAATCTGTGTTTGTTAAACTGTTCTCCAGTAGTTCTTCCAGGGCTCCAGCTGCACTACATGATTTAACCTTGATTATCTTCAATGCTTTTCGGTGCTTGAATAATCAAAGATGCAGTTTGAGGGATTTGCTGGTGCGTTAGATATTTTAAGCAGGTTAAACCTCTAGATCTCTGTACAATTCAGGTCCTGTAGTGTGAAATGTGTTTTGACACAAACTGATATTGGCGACCACAGATGTGTGGTGTGAAACTGCAATGCATAGCATAATATCGTTCTTTTTAATCTACTATGTTTCTTAAAAACATGTCAGCTCAGGAAATCGTCACACAATCATCCAATTCGTGAACAAGCTGATTCTTTTCAATGAACCTGTTAAGTTGGGTCACAAATCGTACTGAATGATTCAGTTGTGAATTGTACTGATCCAACTGCAGTTGCAGTTATAAATAAACATCTCGTTGATTCAAATGATCCGGTCAGAGCAAGTCTCCAGTAAACAACTCACTGATTCAAATGATAAAATCAGAGTGAGTCTCTGGTAAATGACTCACTAATTCAAGTAATCCTGTCAGAGCAGCAGGTCTCCAATAAACAACTCACTGATTTAAATTATACAGTCAGAGCGAGTGTCCAGTTAACAACTCAGTGATTCAAATGATCTGGTCAGAGTCTGCAGTAAACAACTCACTGATTCAAATTGTACGGCCAGTGCAAGTCTCCAGCAAACAACTCAGTGATTCAAATGATCTGGTCAGAGTGAGTCTTAAATCTTCAAATCTTCCGGTCAAACAAGTCTCCAGTTAAAAATGTACTGAATTTTTACTAAAAAAGCTCCAGTTAGACTGCTTTTCAATCCACAGATCACCAAAATATACTTAACTGTAGTAACACCAGCCATGGTATTTTGGCAGAAATATGGTATATTTATATTGAATTTATTGTGTTTTTAATATTACATGAATATTATGTTAAATATATAACATGAGTAAAGCAATATAAGGCACTTTTTTGCATTTGTCTAAATATGTTTAGGCTGCAAGCTTTTTTTCTTTTTAAGAAACCTATAGTTAGAAACCATATACAGTAATTACTTTTTACCATGGTAAGAGACATGCATGGATTATGGTTATGAAAGAACAATGTTAAAGTCCAAACTCATTTGTGCTGTCAGAATATTAACATTTTAACTTATTTATTTACACTTACAATTTATTGGTAAATTTACATCTGTACAGTGCAGTACTGTTAAAAGAATAGTTTACCCAAAAATCATATTCATATTATAAGATATTTTGAAGAATGTGGGGAACCAAACAGTTGCTGGTAGCCATTGACTTCCATAGTATTTTTTTTATACTACAAAAGTCAATGGCTACCAGCAACTGTTACGACATTCTTCTGCTCAACATAAAAGAAGATATTTTGGAGAAAGAAACTCATACAGGTTTGTTAAACTTGTAAATCATTTTTGTGTCAACTATACCTTTAAATGTGCCTTTCAAAGAGACAGAATATGTAATTTTATCAATAATGGCACATTATTAATTAAAAAAATAATTTCATGATTGTTAGTGCCTCAGAACTTTAACTCCCCTTTTGGTGCAACGAAATCGTGTGCTGGTTCTACTATCTGTAAAATGTGGATAATATATAGAACACCAATGACAAACTTGGTGTTTAACACTCCTGCTTTTACTAATACTCTGATGTGTGCTCTCGTTCACTACGCGGTCGTCTGTTTACTGTGTCGGTGCCAGAACCGCAGCAGAACAGAGCCCTGCTTATGAGAGGCGGTGGAAGGTTCTGGAACGCGGGCGGCTCTGGGCGGGTCGTTACACACAGTAGTACAGTGTAGGTACAGAGCTCACACAGGGTGTGGACGCCTTCAAACAGAGCCGAGCCTGTCTGCAGACACCAGCAGAAACCTCTCCCATCCAAACCATCCCTACCACACCCGCTTCAGCTCTCTGTACTGAGAGACGGACGAATGCGTGGCTTCTGCATTCAGACAAACCCAGAAATGTGCTGGACTTTGTTTAGCATTGCAAGTAAAATTATTAAAAAGGCTATTATTATTACAAGTTTTAGAAGGAAACGCATTACAGGTAATGCAGATTACATCATTAGATGACTTTTTCCAAGTAACTAGTAAAGTTGTGCATCACTTTTTAATTTACAAGAAAATATCAAAATATCCTTTTCAAATAAGTAACTCCCGTTCCTTTGTTTCACATTTATTGACTGACAGCTTTCGTGTTGCCATGTTGAGAGAAATCTGGAGTAAGTGCAGAGGTGTTGTGTGCATTTACTCATCTCACTTGCACAAAAACAGATTCAGTATTCTTCAAAATGAATAAAAACAGTGAAATGCACACTCAGACTATGACACAAACATGCAATATTTAAATGCATTAAATAACACAATAATCTTTTATGTATTTAATCACATTTTATTATTCAGTGTCTTTGCTGCTGACCTTCGATGATGCAATTCAACCATACTAACAAGCAAACATAACATAACAAAACAAAACATAACATAACATAAAACATAACATAACATAACATAACATAACATAACATAACAAAACATCAACTCAACTCATTTATTGTGTTTATGAGCTGTGTCCACTACTGTACAAACGTTATTTTGCATTTCATTCAGCCTGAGACTTATTCATTTCACTTTTGGTGTGAAACGGCTTTTACATTTGGCAAAAAGAGAACTTTTTATATTAAAGACAACCAAGCAAGCCCAGCCCGACTGAGAAAAAGTAACACAAAAGTAATGCATTGCATTACTTTTTTTTAACAGTAACTAAGTAACACAGTTACTTTATTAGGGAGAAACGCAGTATTGTAACAAGTTACTTTTAAAAGTAACTTTACCCAATGATGAATATTACGAGAATTCATTTTTAAAACTAAAAACAGTTAATACTGTTGTGCCTACGTAGATCTTGATTCTGGAATTACAGGTTGCTTCCCAAGGCATCTTGGAGATGTCCTTGAACGAGACTCACGAAGTAGCATGGCCAAGCGACAGCCCTGTAATTTATTGACAACCCTACAATTTAAGTCATAATTTCTATTTTATAGGCTTAACAAAGCAAAACCTTGCCAAACAAAGGAAGGGCTTCCAAGGTATCCGAAAACCTGCTGAAATAGTCAAGACATTGTTTCAAAGCAGCTTTGCAGGAAACGCTGATGTTTATGTTTATAACATCTTAATATTTTCATGCCTTACAGTCACATTTTGCAGTTGGAGCTGGGTGATAATGTTGAAATGTCATTTTTGTGATGATACAAGCAATCCAGCAGCTGTGATTTGCTGTGTAGTATGTGTAACACTCTGCAGGAGTATACTGTGTGTATGCAGACAAATGCAGACATACTTCTTTATATAAAGAGCTGGGTGATAATATAGTTGCATTTTGTGATGATGTAAGCAATTACACAGTTGAGATCTGCTATATAGTGCTTTACTTGAGCGTACTGCATGTCTTCAGCTAGTTAAATGTATGTTAACTTTTACGTATCACTGTCTGATAATATAATTTTGTGAACTTTTTGTGAACTAGATTTAGTATTCCTGCCTTTGGTACACATACTCCTGGTTGGGAAGTGACCTAGATAATGTCAGTATCAGTCATCATAATGGTACCAAAACCATTGCATCGCTCAAGCAAAAACAAGCATATGATAACAGCTGGGATGGGTTATGAATTATTTACTCATATTATTGTCTTTAAGCCCTTCCTGGAGCTGCATTATGGTCATGATAAGGCTTGCATTTATATGATTCACAATAAAATGTGTTGATATACACTGCAGTTTGGGGCCAGTAAGATTTTTCTTATTTTTTTTTAATAACTTAGTTTTGTCTTGTCATTTCAAATAAGTGCCATTCTTACTATTCATCAAAAATAAATCCTGACCAGCTGTGTTTCTTGAGCAGCAACACTGTAAAAAACAAAAACAAAAAACAATTTGTTGAGTCAACTTAAAATAATTTGATACCCTGCTGCCTTAAAATTTTAAGTTCAGTCAACAAAAGTTTAGTTAACTTGAAATGTTACGTTGTACTAAGTGAGAACTTAGATATTTGAGTTGACTAAGATAACAATTTTGTTTGTTAAACTTAAAAGCTGGGTTTGTTTGTCAAATATCTAAGTGGTCACATAGTACAACTTAATATTTCAAGTTGACTAAACTTTTTGAAGCTGACTAAACTTAAAACTTTAAGGCATCCAGGCAACAAATAATTTTAAGTTGACTTAGTTAAGTTAGAATGATTTCTGAAGGATCGTGTGACACTGAAGACTGGAGTAATGATGCTGAAAATTCAGCTTTGATCACAGAAATCAATTATATGTAAAGTATTATAAAATAAAAACCTGTTGTTTTAAATTGCAATAATATTTCTTATTATTCTCAGTATTTTGAATCAAATAAACGCAGCAATGATGAGCAGAAGAGACTTGTTTAAAAACATTAAAAATCTTACTGGTCTCAAACTTTTGAACTGTAGTGTGTATGTGTATATTATCAGCATATTCCAGTGCACTGCCTTCTCCGATGGACTTGTATTGTGCTTGGCTGTAATCTTCAGAAACTGGTTTTGAACCCGGAACAACACTTTAAATGAAGTCATTCATTTGTTGCATATTTCAAGCGTCTCATCTGTGAAGCTCACGTCAGATTTTCCATGCGTTTCTCCCAAACGCTCTTTGTCTCTGCTCCATTCAGCATTGTGCATCAGTCTCTGTGTGATGATTGTTGAGTCGGCCGTCGCTGGCGTTCTGCTCTTTGTTCAGGGCACCAGAGAACAGCCTCATTTCTCATGTCTGCCATATTTGCAGCATGATTCACACGCTGAACTCTCTCTTGACCTGATACTGCACGATCAGGACGCTTCAGCGACGGCTTTAGCAAAAGTTCATGCATGCACGCTGCATAGAGACCTGCGGCTTTATCGTGCTGAAACCACATCACAGGATGGGTAGACGCGTTCAGGGCTTGACAAGTACAGCACGAAATTGACAAACTTGTGCCGACAGTGGTTTTTCAGAGAGGATGTGCGTGTTTGCTCAGCTGCGTTCAGTAGACACAGGTCTGAGAATTGTTTGTCGACAAATGATGATGACAAGATCCAGTTAAATACAATTTCAACAATGTCTGATCAAATGAAATGAAATGAGCATTCAGATATTTGACTTTGTAGTTAGTTATTCAACAAATACTACCATGTTTAAATATTCACAATTTACACAACATTTATTATTTATTTAATTTTGTTGGAAGATTGCCCCTTGTGCTCTCTCAGTCTGCCGTATACATTCACGTTGTACTCGTGAGTTGCTGACACTTCCTGTCAGAACTGGCTTTACAGGATAACGGCAATCTGACTGCTTCCTGCGCACACCCTTCACACTGTTTTGCTTTGTCATTTCGTCTTTCTTGCTTCAATTCAGCCATTCATTACGCCTCTGGGTCCAACAATCAGTGTTATTTTAGTGTGTATGTATATTAATATAGATGTGTATGCTTTGTTCTTAATGTTTTTTAAAGAAGTCTCTTCTGCTCATCAAGGCTGCATTTATTTGATCAAAAATACAGAAAAAACTATAAAGTTGTGAAATATTGTTATAATTGAAAATAACAGGCTTCTATTTTAATATACTTTAAAATATAATTGATTTCTGTGATCAAAGCTGAATTTTCAGTGCATTACTCCAGTCTTAAGTGTCACATGATCCTTCAGAAATCATTCTAATATGATATATATATATATATGTATATGTATATACAGTATTAACATATTATCATTATTATGTTGGAAACAGTAGCTTAATATTTTTCTGGAACCTGTGGAACTTTTTCCAGGATTCTTTGATAAATTGATAAAAAGTTAAAAGATAAAGTAAAAAACAAAACAAAACAGCATTTAAATCTAAATAGAAATCTTTACTAGAAGTCTTTCCTATAACTTTTTTTTTTTTTTTTTTTAATCAATTTTTCAGTAGTGTGCAAAATATTTCTATTTTAAATTAAAAAAATATATATCACAGATTTTTTTTTTTGGCAGTAGTATTTCACAATATTACTGTTTTTGTATTTTTGACCAAATAAATTCAGCCTTGATGAGCAGGAGAGACTTTTAAAAAAAAATCAACTACCTCAAGTACCTCAGTTACCTTTCATTTTATTTCAAGTAAAAAATATTTGTAATGTTTTGTTTAATAGCTCTGTTAGCAAGTCCTTCTCCTTCTGTCATTTTTTTCTTTTCTTTTTTTTTTTTTTAAAGCCACAGTTCCCCAAAATCCTGCTACCACACCCATTACAGTCTCCATTTTCTTTTTTTTCTCACTACAATTTTCTCATTTATTTTTCCACCAGGACAACAAGAAGACGCTCAAACGTACGCGTAAGTTCTTGGTGGACGGCGTGGAGGTCAGCGTCACCACCTCTAAAATCATCACTGATGATGAGAAGAAAGACGAGGAAATGAGGTTCCTCAGGCAAGTTCTCTTTAATCAAACTCTTTGGGGGAAAAAATGCCCTAGCAGCATTTTTCCACTTGATGTTGCGTCTCGGCTGTGTAAACAGACTATTTTAGGTCTCAGGTCCAAGACCTTGTCCTTTCCGAATGGGACAGAAATACACAAGGGAAGCTTTGTGTAGGGCCTGAGGAAGTGGGTTGCTTTTAAAGGACAAATCTAGACATCAGATTTCCCTTAAACAGATAAATCCATCATCTGAATTCTTGTGAAATGGCTCTTTTCTTGTGAAACACCTCAGCTGCTGGTAGCAGATTACACATGGAGTGTTTCCCACCACACGTGAACACTGTGAACATCTGCACCTAAAAACAACAACACTTCTGCCATCTAGTGGTTTGATAGTGAACTTACATGTGATGTTATATTCTTAAGCCGATTCAGGAAAGGGCACAGCTTCACCTTAGCCTCACACAAAGCACATACAGGTCACATTTTAACCCAAATTCAAGATAAATATTTTAAAATTATGTACGTATGTGTATGTATATCTATACACACAAACACACTGCCATTAAAAAGTTTTGGATCAGTAAGATTTAATATTTTTTAAAGAAGTCTCTTCTGGTCTGCATTTATTTGATTAAAAATACAGAAAAAAATCAGTAATATTGTGCAATATTATTGCAATTTAAAACGATAGTTTTCTATTTTAACATACTTTAAAATATAATTCATTCCTGTGATGCAATGCTGAATTTTCAGCATCATTACTCCAGTATTCAGTGTCCTTCAGAAATCATTCTAATATGTTATACTTTTTGATTTATTATCAGTGTTGGAACATTGTGCTGCTTAATATTTTTGGAACCTGTGATACTTTTTTCAGGTTTCTTAGATGAATAAAATAAAAAGAGCAGCATTTATTCAAAATAGAAATATTTTCCAAGAAAATAAGTCTTTACTATCACTTTTCTTGAATAAAAGGAAAAAAAAAAAAAAAGAAAAATTACTGACTCTAAATTTTTGTTGGTTGTGTATATTGTTACTTGTATATTGGATTAATGATGCTAAAAATTCAGATATGCATCACAGAAATAAATTATATTTTAAAGTATATTAAAAGAGAAAAAAACACCATTTTAAATTCAAATAATATTTCACTTTTACTGTTTTTTTTCTTGATTTTTGATGAGCAGAAACAGAGCAGAGACTTCTTTAAAAAACGTAAAAAATCTGACTTAAAACTCATAACATTCCTAATAATAGACTCATAAGTCTATATAGACTTATATAATATCTTTCTCTCTTTTAGTTTTGTGGTGAAATATGACTGGGATGTGTTCTTGACAGGCTTGAAATTTACCCCACATAAAATATCTTTGTGGAACATTCCTCTGGTCTTTGGCTGTCAGTGAAGCCATGTAATGAATGAGGTGGGGGCGTTTTCCCATGATTCCCCTGTAGTGCCGTCTGTGGGCCGTGACCGTGGAGAACAGACTAGCGCTGCATTCTGGACATTCTTTGGTTGGCGGGAGACTTTACATGTGTCGTTTCAAATGTTGGTCTTAAAGGGACAGCTCACCCAAAAATGAGGATTCTGTCATCATTTACTGACTGTCCTGTTGTTCCAAACCTGTGTGACTGTCTGCAGAGCACAAAAGAAGTAACTGAACCGCATTGACTTGAATTGTATAGACAAACTTCCCCCCAGAGATTTCAAAATACGTGTTCTGACAGAAGAAAGATTGTCATACAAGATACACTTACAGGTCATGAATGATTCCTCACACGTGTCTGTATGTTCATTCACACACACAGGCGTCAGGAGCTCAGAGATCTGCGTCTCCTGCAGAAAGAGCAGCATCGCGCTCAAGCTTTGCTCAACATGAAGCTGAAGGAGCAGCGGGAGCAGATGCAGCGCAGATTCGACCAGGAGATGAATGTGAGTGTCACATACGTCTGCCGCCGCAAACACATAACAACAGATCTAGACAAAACTTTTAAAGATATTATGAAATGGCGAGACCGCCACCCTCAGGCCATCCGAGATGAGATGAGTTTGTTTCTTCCATCACTGTCTGTCCAGTGGATCCTCTGCAGTGAATGGGTGCCATCAGAATGAGAGTCCAAACAGCTGATAAAAACATCACAATAATCCACAAGTAATCCACACCATTCCAGTCCATCAGTTAACATCTTGTGAAGACACAAGCTGAAACGAATCCATCATTAAGACATTTTTAACTAAAATACAAGTCCATAATCCATAACAGTGGTCTGGTCTGAACCAGGAGAGAAATCTGCACAGATCAAGCACCGTTTACACGGCTTTAAACAAATATGTGGCTGGATTTTGATGTGAGAGACAACAGGAGATGAACTTTTTCCACTAGATGAAGAATTATAATGGATTATGGATTCGTGTTTTAGCTGGAAGCAGTTGTTTGGAGTTAAAACGTCTTAATGATTGATTTGTTTCAGCTTTTGTCTTCTCAAGATGTGAACTGGTGGACTGGAGTTGTGTGGATTACTTGTGGATTATTGTGATGTTTTAATCAGCTGTTTGGACTCCCATATCTGACGGCACCCATTCACCATACATTGTATATTAAATGTTATATTAATCAGGTGAATGTTGTATGAACAGTCCTTCTATTAGAACTGGAATAGCACTGGACAGTTTGTGTAAATAGTTTTGGCACAGTGCATAAAGGAAGAAAAACTTATGAGAAAACAGCCTTTAAAAATATATATATTATAATTGAAATCTAAACAGAACATTACCGCTCAAATGTTTGGGATCAGTACGATTTTTTAAAATGTATTTTAAATGTTTCTAATGCTTATCAAGGCTGCATTTATTTGATCAAAAATACAGAAAAAAAAAATGTTATATTGTGAAATATTATTATTACGATGTAAAACAATGTTTTTCTATTTTAATATACACAAAAAATCTAATTTATTTTTGTGATCAAAGCTGAATTTTTCAGCATCATTACTCCAGTATTCAGTGTCACATGATCCTTTAGAAATCATTCTAATGTACTGATTTATTATCGATGCTGGAAGCAGTTTTATTACTTAATTTTTTTTGGAACCTGTCCTACTTTTTTTCAGGATTTTTTCATAAATAAAACGTTAAAGAGAACAGCATTTGTTTAAAATAGAAATCTTTTTTTGAACTACTGTTCAAAAGTCTGGGGTCAGTAAATTTTTATTCTTTCTTTTTCTGAAAGAAATAAATACTTTTGTTTACCAAGGATGTGTTAAATTAATAAAAAGTGATAGCATAGATTTACATTGTTAGAAAAGATTTATATTTTGAATAAATGCTGTTCTTTTTAACTTGTTGTTCATCATAGAATCCTGAAAAAGAGAATCACAGCTTCCAAAAAAATATTTGGCAGCTCTGTTTCCAACAAATTCAGCTCAACAGGAGTAAATTATATTTTAAAGTATATTAAAATAAAAAACATTATTTTATATTGTAGTAACACTTTGCAGTAGTATTGTTTTTTTTCTGTATTTTTGATCAAGTAAATGCACTCTTGATGAGCAGAAGAGACTTCTTTAAAAAACATTACATGTCTTACCGATCCCAAACTTTTGAGCGGTAGTGTGTGTATATATGTGTATCTATTATATATATGGGAGGGGAGAAAAAATTAAAATATTCATAATATTACACACTTATGTTAAATGTTACTGAAAAAGTGCTAAAATATCGGTGTGCTTTGCTGACAGACCAAGAAAAAATACTACGACACAGAGCTGGAGATGCTGGAGAAACAGCAGAAACAGACCATTGAGAAAATGGAGACGGACCACACCGTACGGCTGCGAGAGGAGGGGAAACGCATCCGTGCCGAACAAGAGAAAGCCTACAACAAGTTCATGGACCAGATGAAACACCGCAAGAAAGAGGTGAGACAAGTTATATAAACCGTCACAAAAGTACACTTGTAATTTCAGTGATGTTCCCATCCCTTCCTCTTTTACAAAACTACTAAAATTAAATTGATACTTTACCAGTAATACATTTATTTTCCATTATAATAATGAAATAAACTGATTAAAATATGTAAATATTCTAGAACTATATATTGAATATACAGTGCTGCTTAAAAGTTTGTGAACTCTTTACAATTTTCTATATTTCTGCATAAATATGACCAAAAACTTAATCTGATATTTTTACACAAGTTCTGAAAATTGACGAGAACTCAGTCAAACAAATGAGATGAAAATGTGTACTTTGTCATTTATTTATTATGAAAAATTATCCAGCGTTAAATATTTGCAAAAGTATGTGAATCTCTAGGATCAGCAGTTAATTTGAAGTCAATCTGTTCAGAAGTGTTTTCAGTCAATAGGATGACAATTAGGTGTCAGTTTATGCCCTGTTTTATTTAAAGATCAGGGATCTATTAAAGTCTGATCATGTTTGTGAAAGTGAATCATGGCACAAACGAAGGAGATCTCTGAGGACCTCAGAAAAAGAGTTGTTGTTGCTCATAAGGCTGAAAAAGGTTACAAAACCATCTCTAAAGAGTTTAGACTTCAAAATCCACAGTCAGACAGATTGTGTACAAATAGAGGAAATTTTAGACCACAGTTACCCTCCCCAGAAGTGGTTGACCAACAAAGATCACTCTAAAGCAAGATGTATAATAGTTTCCGAGGTTGCAGAGAACCCCAGGATAAGTTCTGAGCATCTAAAGGCCTTTCTCACCTCGGTTAATGTTGACGTTCATGAGTCCATCATCAGGAGAACAATGAAGAATAGTGTGCATGACAGGGTTGTAAGGAGAAAGACACAACTCTTCAAAAAACACTGCTGCCTGTCTGCAGTTTGATGAAGATCATGTGGACAAGTCAGAGAGCTATTGGAGAAATGTTTTGTGGACAGATGAGACCAAAATATCATTTTTGGTTTACATGAGAAGTGTTATGTTTGGAGAAAGAAAAACAATGCATTACAGCATAAGAAGAACCTTATCCCATCTGTGAAACGTGGTGGTGGTGGTATCATGGTTTGGGCCTGTTTTGCTGCATCTGGACCAGGACGATTTGCCAGCGTTGATGAAACAATAAATTCTGAGTTATACCAG
>JAHKKF010502649.1:0-11647 GCA_019740295.1 Labeo calbasu
ACGATAAACAAAGATATTGTCTGAAAAAAAAAATTGATTCATAGCCGCCTTAACGAGTCACTATATTATTAATCTAGACTGTCATTGTTCTAATTACTTTGTGTAATAATAAAAAATGTTGACATATTTTAACTGTGTTGTTTCATCAGTTAGCCACGTTAGAACTCGGCTAACTGTATGTGTTTACAGTTTAGCAGCTAAACTCTAGCTGTGGGCTTGATTTGCTTGCAGAAGTGTTCATATGTTTTTGTCGTTATTTTAAGAACGGATTGGAGCACTATGTTATTGTTTTGGTGCATGCTTTGGCAATGGTAGCCTGGCTTGCCAGGTTTTCCCAACAAAACCTGCCTAACTGCTACTCAAAACTAGCTCTAAACTAGCCAATCACGTTTAAAAATTGCGTTCTGTGGTGTAAAATACACGTTTTTTTGTCAGAGTTCCCCTGGTAAATTCACATTCCAGAGGCTAAATGTCATTATTTTAAAGGGTCATGAAACCCCCCTGTTTCAGCACTGGTTAGTTCTCACCAGTTTTAAAAAAAATGCTGCAAAAGTGGGCGTGGTGCGCTGCGGAGTGAAGAGGGAAGAGGGGAGAGAGTAAACTTCGGGCTCAGATGGTTCAGACAGTTTAATTTCGCTTCCATTGAGTTAACAACACAAATAAATGCACAGCCATTTGCACTTTGCATCAAAACGTATATATGAACACACTTATATAGGCCCGTTTATAATCCCTTTGATGGATTGCGTCATAGAGTTGTAAAAAACGCTATTACACTCACTTTATGAATGAATTGCGTTTTGCCGAAGTCTTACAAAGCAAACAAAAACAAACACTGTCCTTCGATCCATGAATGTTTCTCTAAGTTAATATAAGCGATCTCACAGTCTGAAGTGTCTGTCATAGTAAATCAACACATGCTGTCGTAAATAATTATCATAGGATAATCATAATCATAGGATAAGAACACGCAGCCTCATGAATATTTATGAGACACCGACGTGTCATCGAAGTACTATAGTCCGTTGCCACGTCACAAAGTGTGCATCGACACAATGTAGATTTTAAACCCGAAAGATGAAAATAGCGCAAAAAAGCTTAAAATTAACCAGTTTCCTCCAACAGTTAAAATTAACTGATGCTAACATTGTCATCTATTATGTGCAACACAAAAACCTCTGCTAAAATCTCAGAAAAAGTAGTCCAGGGTTTCATGAACCTTTAAGAATAATTGGACCACTATATTATTGCTTTGGTGCATGCTTTGTCAGTGGTAGCCAGGGTTGCCAGGTTTTCACAACAAAACCTGCCCAACTGCTACTCAAAACTAGCCCTAAAGTAGCCCAGTCGCATTTTGAGGGGGGTCCCCCATCTAAAAATCGCTTTCCAGGGTGTAAAATACACATTTTATGTCGGGGCTCCTATAATAAATTTGCTTTCCAGGGACTAAATCTCATTATTTTAAGAATGAATTGGACCACTATATTATTGTTTTGGTTTTGATGCATGCTTTGTCAATGGTAGCCAGGGTTGCCAGGTTTTAACAAAAATAACCCTGCCCATTTGCTACTCAAAACTAGCTTTAAATTAGCCCAATTGCATTTCGAGGGGGTCCACCGTTAAAAATCGCGTTCTGGGGTGTAAAATACAAATTTTTTCGTCGCCGTTCCCCTGGTAAATTCGCATTCCAGGGGCTAAAGGTTATTGTTTTAAGAATGGATTGGAGTACTATCGTTTTGGTACATGCTTTGTCAGTGGTAGCCAGGGTTGCCAGGTTTTCACAACAAAATCCACCCTATTGCTACTCAGAACTAGCCATAAACTAGCCTAATCGCGTTTCGAGGGGGGTCCCCCATTAAAAATTACACTAAAATACACACTTTTGGAAGGGGTTCCCATGGTAAATTCGCATTCCAGGGGCTAAATATGATGTTATAGTGGTTGCTCCAACCTGCAGACATCCAAAACATCTACAGATTTGGCAACACTGATGGCAGCACTCGCTAACTTGCTTGAGTACTTCTCTCTGTACCAATCACAACAGGCTTGGTCAGCTGACCAATCAGAGCAGAGTAGGCTTATGGAACGGAGGGGTTTGCAGATTTTACGCTCAGAACTGACCAAACAAATCGTTTCGAAATCATTTGTAAATGACTCTATGTATAAAAGTATATTCTGAGAAAATTACAATGTTTTCTGACCTTAGATACATTTAAACCTCCAACACAATATTAGGACACTTTAAAATACCGTATGACCTGCTCTTTAATCTGATTTAACTAAAGAATTAAAAAGATATTTCTAAAATTCTTTTTAAATCACAAAATAATTTATCAGTTAATTATTGTTATATTTAACTGCATTTTTAAACATGAATTCAGTTTTGAATTAAGTTGCTTAAAATAATTAGTAATTTTATAAAATACAACCCTCTATATTTGGAGTAAATTACTCGCATGTGTGACCAAATTTCACGCTAGGCGACCAAATAATGTCTGTTGTTATGATTTCTGAAGGATCATGTGACACTGAAGACTGGAGTAATGATGCTGAAAATTCAGCTTTGCCATCACAAGAATAAGATCAGTTTTTGAATGTATTAATATAGAAAACAGTTATTTTAAATTGTAATAAAATTTCACATTATTAGTTTTACTGTATTTTAGAAAGAATCTTAATTATTCCAAACTTTTGACTGCAAGAGAATACATACATATCTGTTTTGTGTGTGACAACTTAAAAATGTATCAGTCAGTGGAAAATTTATTGCCAGTGTGCATAGAGGTTTGAAATAAGTAATTTATTCTGTTTTATTAATTTATAAATTAGGTTCCTTCATTTTATATTGAAGTGGCACTTCTAGTTTTTTATATTTAATCCTACACTGTTGCATTTAACATGGTTTTGGGGTCATGTCTTGACAGGAGTGTTGTGGAACCTGTCGTCATGTGATTCTGTGAAGATGACGATTGCTCGGGACGCTCTTGGGCCGCTCACCAACACGGTCATTATCCCTCACTCTGGGTGGGGTGCGGCCCCTCAGCGAGAGGACCAGAAACTCAAACTGCACTCATCTTTGGTGTTGAGGAACACTACTGGCTGCCTCAGGTATGCCTCATGTAAATGTCTCCTAAGAAACATCTGATTAGTTGTACCAGCCTAATTATACAGAGCTTCCTGTTAGTATTGATTAATCGATAGTCGTTTAGGTAACCTGCTGACTAGATGATTTTTAAATATGTAGGTTTTCACATCACTGGTGGTAGCTGCATAACTCTTCATCCTCAAAGATGATCAATATTTAAGAGAGAATGACTGTTTTATCAAAATCAGATGGACATTTTATTGTTGACCACATGATGAAGATGCGTGTGCGTGTGTGTTTCTCTCAGGAACCTGAGCTCAGCTGGGGAAGAGGCCAGAAGGCAGATGCGTTGCTGTGAAGGGCTGATTGATTCCCTTCTCTATATAATCAAAACCTGCGTAAACACCTCTGATTATGACAGCAAGGTTAGAGATATTCTTTTGATTGCATAAAGTATATATCTGAAGCCATCCAGTTCTGATGTATAACAGTCCATAGATTGTTGGTAATGTTTGGAACATGTTTAATGCGTTGTTGCCAGATATTTGACTAATTTTCAGTCTGTATATCTGATGACAGCTGGGAACTGGCAGAGGCTCATGTTGCTTATAAAAAGGTGTTACATGTTTTCTGTGCCACTCCTTGAAGGGCCAAAAAATATTGAGCGCCTCTAGTGGTGGAGCACAGCATTGTTCAGCTTTGGTTATTTCTTTAGCAAATCTTAGTCTTAGCATGCCATCTGCTGGAACAGGAAGTGTTGAAAAGCTTCCAGGAAAAAGAGGAATCCAAAATATTTGAAATGTTTTTCTTGAATTAGTAATAATAAAATAAACATAGCGATTTTAATTTAGTTCAAACCATTTAACTTTTCTTAAAGAGTTAGTTCACCAAATAATAAAAAAATTCTGTCATTAATTATTCACCCTCATGTGGTTCCAAACCCTTAAGATTTTCGTTCATCTTCAGAACACAAATTATGGTGTTTTTGATGAAATCCGAGAGCTTTCAGACCCTGTCGTGGTACTCAAGACAGTCGACTGACATGGAAGAGAAGAAATTGTTAAATAAAGTTGTTTTTGTTTTCTAAAATTAAGGTTGAACCACTGATGTCACATGGACTATTTTAACAATGTTCTTACTACCTTTCTGGGCCTTGAACGTTTCTATGCAGGGTCAGAAAGCGTTCAGATTTCATCAAAAATATCTTAATTTGTGTTCTGAAGATAAACACAAAGGTCTTACAGGTTTGGAACTACATGACGGTGAGTAATTAATATCAGAATTTTCATTTTTGGGTGAACTTTCCCTTTAAATTGAACAAAATCTGAAGTGAAACAAAATTGTGATTTTTGAAGAATGTTGACAACACTCTTTTCAATATAATTAGCATTTTGGCCTGCCAATGTATGAACATTTTATTATATAAACCTTCCTTAGACTTCTTTTCTTTTCTTTACTTGTGTTTTTAGATTGTGGAAAACTGCGTGTGCACTTTGAGGAACCTGTCATATCGTCTTGAATTGGAGATGCCTCCATCTCGGCTGATGGGAACCCAGGATCTGGACAACCTCCTGGGTCCTGACACCTCTAGTAAACAGGCCGACTACAGCTGCTGGGGCCTCAGAAAGAAAAAGAAGAAGAGGTCCTGGCAGGATCAGCAGGTAATCTATCACTAAATATAATGAGCTTGGATTCCATGCTCTGGAAGCTTATAACTGCTTTTGTGCTCAGTTATCAAATGATTTAGGATTGTTGGAGAGAGAATTTCATTTTGCTAATAGCTTTACACAAGCCAACAGATGTTTCATAAGAGCAAGACTCCAAAAGCTGTACATTTAAAAGAATTGTTTTTCACCCAATAGTCATGGAAAACTGGAAACATTAGTGAATTTTAAAATCGAAATTTCAAGATCTGGAAATAATAGAAATTGATAAAATCTATAACAAGTTAAGGGAAAGCCATGGAAATTCCCATAACTAATTTTCAGTTTCATCTCAGCTTTAAAAGTTCAAGTTTTACTTTATAATTTAATTGCAGCCTCTATAATCTAATTTTATTTTAATTAGTTGTAATTTTAAAATAATTAATGGTTATATAATAATAAATACAGTTGAGGTCAAAAGTTTACACCCCTCTTTTAGAATCTGCAAAATGTGAATTATTTTACCAACATAAGAGGAATCATATAAAATGCAAGTTATTGTTTATTTAGTACTGACCTAAATAAACAATATTATAAGATATTTCACATAAAAGATGTTTACATATAGTCCACAAGAAAAAATAATAGTTGAATTTATAAAAATGACCTGGTTCAAAAGTTTACGTGCACTTGATTCTTAATACTGTGTTGTTACCTGAATGATCCACAGCTGTTTTGTTGTTGTTGTTGTTGTTTATTGATAGTTATTCATGAGTCCCTTGTTTGTCCTGAACTGTTAAACTGCCTGCTGTTCTTCAGGTCCCACAAATTCTTTGGTTTTCCAGTATTTTTGTGTATTTGAACCCTTTCCAAAAATGACTGTATGATTTTTGATCCATCTTTTCACACTGAGGACAGCTGAGGGACTCATATGCAACTATTACAGAAGGTTCAAACGCTCACTGATGCTCCAGAAGGAAAAATGATGCATTAAGAGCTGGGGGGTGAAAACTTTTGAACAGAATGAAGATGTGTAGATTTTTCTTATTTTGCCTGAATATCATATATTTCCATTTAGTACTGCACTTCAGAGGCTACAGAAGATACTTAACATGTTTTCCCAGAAGACAAAATAAGTAAAATTTACCCTGATCTTCAAATTTAGTTTTTACCCCCAGGCTCTCAGTGCATGGTTTTTCCTTCTGGAGCATTAGTTCAAAGCTGATTTTCAAAAACTAACCTGATTTGTTTCATCCTGTGATGCAGTGGGATGGTGTTGGGCCTATTCCAGGATTTTCTGGAAGTCCAAAGGGAGCAGAGATGCTGTGGCATCCATCTGTGGTAAAACCTTACCTCACTCTCCTGGCAGAAAGCTCAAACCCAGCCACGCTGGAAGGGGCAGCTGGGTCTCTGCAGAATCTCTCCGCCGGAACCTGGAGGGTAGGCTGCTTGTGGTCACTATAACGTAAACTGAATTATACAGCCACAGTGTTCAAAATAGAACTGAATTATATGAAGGCCATAATTGGCTGGTGGAAGACACACACACACACTATTTGACCAGATGTAGCGTCAGGGTTCTAATACAGCAGCAGTTTTTCTTTATTTGCATCCTTGATTTTAGAAATGCTTCTAAAGATATGTAGATACAGTGTTTTGATTCCATCAGTTTCACTGTTTTTAGAAACTTCTTGCTTCACTGAAAGATAATAACCTTTTTCTCTCTCTTTCACCGTTCAGTTTGCGGCCTACATCCGTGCTGCTGTACGTAAAGAGAAGGGTTTGCCCATTCTGGTGGAGCTACTAAGAATGGATAATGACAGGGTGGTCTGCTCTGTGGCTACTGCTCTACGGAACATGGCTCTGGACGCCAGGAACAAGGAGCTCATTGGTTAGTCACTCAAACTTATTGCTATGAACTCAATGCTTTACATTCCGTTTTTATTATATGTCAGTTTTATGTGGGCATTAAAAACTGCATCGCATCTTCTAAAATAAATATGTACTGAATTCCGTTGCTTTGAAAGGAAAATACGCCATGCGGGACCTGGTGACCCGTCTTCCTGGCAACGGGCCCTCCCTGCTGTCAGATGAGACGGTGGCGGCGGTCTGCTGCGCGCTGCACGAGGTCACCAGCAGGAATATGGAGAACGCCCGTGCTCTTGCCCAGACGGGCGGCATCGACAAGCTGGTTACAATCAGCAGAGGACGTGGGGAGAGGTGCGTACCTCTTTTTATAGGCTGTTTGAAGTGGGCGGTTTTATATGTCCGCTAGTGTTGCCACACTGTTTCGTAACAAAATCAATTTTTTTTTCTTTGAATGTCCTAGTATATCTAGAATAATATCTTGTTGTCTGTGGCAGGTACTCCATGAAGGTGGTCAAGGCAGCAGCTCAGGTGCTAAATACTCTGTGGCAGTACAGAGATCTGCGCACCTTCTACAAAAAGGTACATGTTCTTAACCATTGCTCTGTGGTAATAGATGTCTCCTGACATCCATTCTGCAGGATCTAATTAGAAGCGCACAGCAAAATTGTTCACAATCAATATTTTTGTCTTTTTTCCAGTGAGAAATATATAGCACTAGACTTTTATTTACAAAAACAAAAGCTTATAGTACTGTGGCGATGAACTCTGGATACATATACAATTGAAGTCAAAAGTTTACATACACCTTGCAGAATCTGCAAAATGTTAATTACTTTACCAAAATAAGAGGGATCATACAAAATGCATATTATTTTTTATTTAGTACTGACCTTAATAAGAAGTTTCACAGGGTTCCCACAGGTTCTTTAAAATCCTTGAAAGTTTGTGAATCTGAAAAAATTTCAAGGCCCCGGAAAGTTTTGGAAAATAAGCATACATAGATACAGGTCCTTGAAAGTGCTTGAATTTATTTTGTGCAAGAAGTTTTCTGGAAAAAATTCCATATTATTCCCTCCGGTCTGCTAATTTGTTATCTAGCCAACACTTCATGGTTTGTGCATACTTGCTTGATATATGTTAGTTACGCGCATTTATGCGGTACGTTAAAGGAGAGCTCCACTTCCAAAACAACAATTTACAAATTCCTCACCCCCTTGTCATCCAAGATGTTCATGTCTTTCTGTCTTTAGTCGTGAAAAATTATGTTTTTTGAGGAAAGCATTTCAGGATTTTTCTCCATATAATGGACTTTAATGGTGCCCCGATTTTGAACTTCGAAAAAGTAGTTTAAATGCAGCTTCAAAGGGCTCGAAACAATCCCAGCAGAGGAAGAAGAGTCTTATCTAGCAAAACGATCTGTATTTTTTTTTTAAAAATTAAAAATTTGTATTTGTAAGTTCATCGTTTGTGTACTCCGGCTCAAAAAGTAGAGTATTGCGAAAAACTCCATCTCATTTTCTCCTACAACTTCAGAATCGTCTGACATCGTTGTATCTTTTTGTTTGTAAACAGCGTTTGACTTACTTGCACTTCCTTAGTCTTTGCGCGTTCGCTTTGTAAACACTGGGTCTGTAGTTCCGCCTACGTTCTGCGTGACCTTGCGACGTGATTCAGTAGGCGCATCCCAGAGCCTGCTACACAAGCTTTTGTGCTTAATAAGTAAACAATTTTTTATTTTCCAAAAAAAATTACAGATCGTTTCGCTAGATAAGACCTTTCTTCCTCGGCTGGGAGCGTTTAGAGCCCTTTGAGGCTGCATTTAAACTACATTTTGGAAGTTCAAATTCAGGGCACCAATGAAGTCCATTATATGGAGAAAAATCCTGAAATTCTTTCCTCAAAAACCATAATTTCTCCACTACTGAAATCAGAAAGACATGAACATCTTGGATGATAAGGGGGTGAGTAAATTTTTTGTAAATTATTGTTCTGAAAGTGGACTTCTCATTTAACTCAACGTTACATGAGCCTAAGCTCTTTACAATAAAAATCCATGGAAGAGTTAATATCAGATACTTTTAGAATATAGTATAGGATGTACCAAATATTCTTCAGTTTTACGCAAAACAGAAATACAACAAATAGAATATCAGATCTCTGTCACATGGCCAAAAATAAATGCAAAAAAAAAGCTTTTTTGCAAAGTTGTGTTTGGCACATGAAAACTGTAACAGTGTATCTTATAAGATAACACGATGTAACCTTGCTCTCACTTGAAATGTGTCCCCACTTTTAATTCCTTGAATTTGAGGGTATCAGACCTGGAAAGTCCTTGAAAGGTCCTTGAATTTGAAGTTAACCAAGGTGTGGAAACCCTGATTTCACATAAAAGACGTTTACGTATAGTCCACTCAAAACAACAACGAAACATTGCGCTTTTGTAAAATAATGAAAGCAAATAGGATGCGCTTTCTGCCGTCTCGGTCTCTGTGAACTTGAGAAACTTCAGTACTCTGTGTATACTTATCTTACAGAAATGAAAAATATAGGCTATCTATAGAGAGTGAAATGTCTATTTCTTTTTAAATGAACCAATTCAAATAGAAAACAAATATTCTCAGATTATATAATCCGTATGAAACATGTAGATGCATCCACTACTGTGGATATGACGAGTCAGTGTCGCCGACTTCATCTCTTAAGCCGAAAACAAAGAAAGCACTAGTTTATCAATAAATTATTGAAACATTGACACAGTCTCATTGCTGTTTTTCCCTGAAATATTCATAATTATTATATCTGTCGGTGCACCACGGCAAGCCTTTTTTGTGAGCGCTTGAGCACTTATTATGCTACGTAGGCAATTAAAGGCTCATTATTGTGATTTATATGGTTTATTAAATGTGCGACTAATAGTCGAATAATCCTTAAAATGAATGACTACTAGTCGACCAGAAAAATGTTTAGTCGAGGGCAGCCCTAATATTTTCTTACTCTTTGTGTTTTTATGTCAACAGGGTACACGGTTATCCTATTTAAATCAATGTGATAAATGAGTAAGGTCAAAAATAATCCAAAAGTAGTCTGATTATATGATTATTATTTGTGAAAAATATTACTGAAAATTATTTATTTGATGCTATTTTACTTTTCAATGAAATGTATTTGTTTTAGATCTTTAGATATTTAAACAGAAAGAAAGGCAAAAATGAATTGAGGATTAAGAAATGTCTATTTTTTGTAACATCACCAGTGTCTGAAAATCTGTGATCCAATAACACTAACAACATTTGGAGGCAACACAAGCTGAAAATGTTTATAGAATTTGCAATGTATACACTAATGGTTTATTTATTTACAGGTACTGGAAGTGTCTATATATCAATCATTACAACCATAGTTACAAAGGAGCAGCAGACAAAATGACTTGAAATTGAGTTTGATTGAAAGTATTTGTGTATCGGTTGACCTTTTGTAATTGCATCACCTGAGATGGATACTTATAGTAGATGTAAACAGGAACTGTGTGTTCTGTGGTTCCTCAGGATGGATGGAATCAGAATCACTTCATCACCCCAGTGTCAACACTGGAACGAGACCGTTACCGTTCCCAACCTACTCTGCCAACCAGCAACGTGCAGATGTCACCTGTTATCCAATCAGGTGGGACACTATAACAGCAAGGAATTGTAGGAAATGTAAACCTGTAGAAGCTGCAGAGAAATTACTTAATGTTTATTATTTTTATTCTCCTATTTTTATTTGTACTCTGAATTGATTTACTGTTAATCACTATTTGATTTATTTTTTTTTTTTCAAATTTAGGAGGCAGTGCCACCTCTTCCCCTGCCATGTTGGGTATAAGAGGTCATCGCTTAAATCAGCGGAGGACTCAGTCGTCTATGCAACTTCATAATTATTATGGAGACGCCAACAGAAACACAAGTCAATATACAGGTGAGGTTTTTTGAGTCCTCTGTCTACTTCCTAACAGACAAAAGGCAACAATTTTTAAAATATAACCAGATACTAATTGTGACCCTGGACCACATATCCAGTCTTAAGTCGCTGGGGTATTTTAGTAGCAATAGCCAAAAATACACTGTATGGGTCAAAATGATTGATTTTTCTTTTATGCCAAAATCATTAGGAAATTAATTAAACATCATGTACCATGAAGATATTTTGTAAAATTCCTACTGTAAATATATCAAAACTTATTTTTTGATTAGTAATATGCATTATTAAGAACTTCATTTTGACAACTTTAAAGGTGATTTTCTCAATATTTAGATTTTTTTGCACCCTCAGATTCCATATATTCAAATAGTTGCATCTCTGTCAAATATTGCCCTAACAAACCATACATCAATGGAAAGCTTATTTATTCAACTTTCATGTGATGTATAAATCTCAATTTCGAAAACTTGACCCTTATGACTGATTTTGTGGTCCAGGGTCACAGTTGTGCACGATTTATGTTTAGAGAAAAAATGCTTTTGTAATTTTCTCTCAAAGTGTAATACAATTTTCAGATTGGACTTTTCTTCTGATGTGATCAATACTGTGGAGTTAAACTTAAGTTTCTCCCCTGACAATCCTTGTCAAGATCCAGTCAAATCCAAAAATGAGGTCCCATTATATATAATCATGGCCAAAAATGTTGGCAGCCTTGCAGTTCTGTCAGAAAATGCAACAGTTCTCTCAGAAAATTGTTGTAGTTGCAAATGTTTTGGTACTCACATGTTTTTTTTTTTGTTTGCATTGGAACACCACAGAAAAACAGAGAAGAAAAGTCCAATTTGAATTTCCACACAGAACCCAAGAAATGCGCTGGACAAAATTATTGGCACTCTTACCTTAATATTTGGTAGTACCCCCTTTGGAAAAAATAACTGAAATCAGTCGCTTCCTGTAACCATGAATGAGTTTCTTACACATCTCTACTGGAAGTTTGGACCACTCTTCTTTTGCAAACTGCTCCAGGTCATTCAGATTTGAAGGATGCCTTCTCCCAACTGTTGTTTTGAGATCTCTCCACAGGTGTTCT
>JAHKKF010502656.1:0-10404 GCA_019740295.1 Labeo calbasu
TATTATTATTATTATTATTATTATTTTATTGTTTAAAGTTATATTTGATGGGTCACACTATGTGTGATCACCAAACAAAATATACAGGTGCTTTCGTGAGAATCAGAAAAACGTATGTTGCTGTTGAATAAAAGCAATATTACATGTCACAGTCATGCTGTTTTTCTGTGGATATCCTTGGTTATTTTCTGAACAATAGCACTTTTGTATATAGCACTACAAATACTCAAAGCAGAAACAAGTTTGTTTTCTAGTCTTTCTTGATCTTTTTCTAACCACAAATCTTCACTATGTGGTTGTGCAGCTCAGTATCACTCAGGATAACACAAAAGCGATCTGATGTTTGATAAAAAATAACATTTTAGCTGAATGTTTTTATTGCCTGGCTGTTTTTCCATTCTGGCTTCAATGAAAATCAATTCACTGACAACCATAAAAGCCGCTGAGGAAGAGCAACGCTTTGGTCCGAGAGAAAAATCTAATCCTCAGTCATTTTCTAATATCCAGCAGTAAAAGCTGGTTATTCTGCCATCCGAATCTCTTCAGGCTCCTGTGACATGACTGGAGGAAAAAAAAAAAAAAATCTATCCAGGAAATTAATCTGAAAGTCCTTCCCAAGTGTCTTCCGATTAATCAAGTGATTTTATCTCTGCACCGGACGGTCGTCCTCCAGCCGCATCGGCCCATAGTGATGAGAGCAAGCCAGCACATCAGGACTTCCTTAGGATGATACTGAAGAAATGAAACCGATTGACTGATGTGATCTGAGAAAGATCTCGGATACCTGTTCTTTGTCTTGTGGGATATGGTTATTCAACACATTTGCATTTAAAAAATGAAAGGCTGTGATCAGATATGTCACTGAAACAATAGTGTCATTGTTTATAAAAAAAAAAAAAAAAAAAAGTACTGAAAGTCAACAAGAAACTACAAAGACAAAAAACAGAGGACTTGATGATGTAAATGAAGTCTAATTTTATGTTGACTACAACAGATTCCCTTATGAAAAGAAGCATTTATACACAGCATGCTTTTTAAATGAGGAAATATGTCACCCTGGACCAACCAGTCTTAAGTCTGGTTAATATTTGTGTGTGTGTGTATGTATATATACAATTTTTAATGCCAGAAATCATTAGGATAAATGTAAAGATCATGTTCCATGAAGATATTTTGTAAAATTCCTACCATAAATATATCAAAACTTAATTTTTGATTAGTAATATGCATTGTTAAGAACTTTATTTGAACCACTTTAAAGGTGACTTTCTCAATATTTAGATTTTTTTTTGCACCCTCAAATTCTAGATTTTCAAATAGTTGTATCTCGGCCAAATATTGTCCTATCCTAACAAACCACACATCAATGGAAAGCTTTGAAACAATGTACCCTTATGACTGGTTTTGTGGTTCTTGTGTCACATATTACAGAATAATATACCTTAACATAGTATACTCAAGTGTGAACTGGAATTATATTATCAAATATAATTAAAATGTATTATTTATTTATTTATTTATTTATTTATTTATTTATATGCAATTTAATAATTACTTCTATAGTATGTATGTCATCTATTTAAGTATATTTGTAATTGAACATTTGTAATGATGTTGCATTTTATTAAGTTTACAATATATTAACTTTAAATACAATATAAAACAACACACTACAGTTACAATTATATTCAGGTAATTATGCTTTACTATGTTATAGTCAACACATCAAATAAGTGCACTTCTTTAAAACATGACAACAGATTATTAAAACAAAGATTTAACAAGTACTTATAAACTTTTAATGTGACATCATTACAAAGTTAAGTGTCTTGAGAAACACTGTCATGAAAGTGTCTCTCTTTGAGTACACGTAAGTGTTTTTTTTTTTTATTAATATTACATTTTACGGTTTTTAAGAATATACTTTGAAGTACACCGCACTATATAAACGAGAGGTGAGAGTTTAAATGCACACAGTTGAAATGTCATTAAGAGATCATGCCTGTAGATGATTTAATGATATTTCTTCTGCACGTGTGAATCAAGCTTTAACTCCATGTCAATAGTTCCAAATGAAGTGGCGTATGAAAGAGACGAACGCTCATGATGAAGAAAGTGGTAATGTGCCTGATCCACTGTTACTAAGCAACCCGATCATGTACAAACCGTTTCACATGTTACTATTTTAGTGATCCCATTGCAGGTAATCAAAGAACATCTGACTTAGACACGTTTCTATTCAGACAAATAAAGACAGAAACTAAATCGCTGTCACACCTCTGAAGACAGAAACATATGCGGCCACATGAGCAGCTCTCGGAGGGTTTCGGAGTATCTTAATAGCTAAAGAATCTTCAGTTCGCCCATTAGAAAATGAAAAATTTTGGTTGTGGACACCCCGATATGAGACACCCCTTCAGCCCAATTTGGGGACCCTCACGGCATGATGAGCCAGTCATTAATTTAAAGTGCACCATGGTTTCCAGTTTGAAGAAATAGTTCAGCTGAAAATGACAGTTTTCTAAAAATGTGCTCACCTTTAGGCCATTCAATCAGTTTGTACATGAGTTTGTTTCTCCATCAGGTTTGGAGAAATGTAGCATTCCATCACTTGCTCACTAGTGGATCCTCTGCAGTAAATGGACGCCGTCAGAATGAGAGTCCAAATAGCTCATAAAAACATCCCAGTCCACAAGTAATCCACACCACTCCAGTCCATCAGTTAACTCTTAAATGCATGAATGTTTCGCCAATCATTATTACATATCCGGGTCTTTAGCGACCCGGACCTACATATCCAGCACGGATGAATCTCTAACTTCTGCAATATCAAAAAGCTCTCATGATATTTTAGGAACAATTTTACCATCAAATTTTTCCAAATAAATTGTACAATTCTCGATTCCAATTTTGATACCACACTTATTTGTTTGTTCAAAAAAAAAATTAATTATTAATATTTTATTACAAATGAAAAGATGCTTTAGGAAAAAAACAGCAGACAGACTGAAAAAACGCAAACTCAGTCTTTGTCAGCAGGTGGCGCTTATGGAATAAGAGTGATATTACGTTTCTATGGTTACCACTGTAAACAAAAAAAAAAGCAGCGCCATGCTTATGAACGCTATTTTAAGTGCATTATACAGAGGCAAATGAAAAGAAAACGCCATGTAAACTTTTCTTAAAACAGTCAGTTCCCCTCAGAGATACATTCACATAAACCACAGTTTCAATATATTTCCAATATTTTGCGCATTGCGAACCGTGATCCTGCTCTGCCTGCTACACTATTTTTTCCTCTTTGTGTTCGTCTTCAGCTTCTCTGGCCTCTGTTAATGGATATTTAAAGAGTTCGTAATATTTCCACACATACGACATTTTGAAAAAAGATTGCATGCAGTTCGTGTGCTAGCTCGGAACAGAGATTGGTTGAAATATGTCCGGTCGATCGGTGCATCTGTACTCCAGTGTATAAATGAAGTATGGATTGATCATTGTTAAAGCTACAAACCTAATCGTCAAGACGAGTATTTTGACATACTTTTGTAGGCTATTTGTCCGTCAGAGACACGTCTCTCTGTGATCGCTTAAGATTTTAAATTAACAAGGTTAAAAAACACATGCAAATTATAAACTTTAGTGACAACACGGCAGTGGCCCGATCGGGTCAGTGACAGATTCGTCAACTGTCCCGAGCGTCTTTCACGCTGTCGAGCCCTGAACAAATGCATCATTAAGATGTTTTTATCTTTGAGTACTGGCCATTTTTAATTGATAATATTGCTTCCTCCACTGAAGAAAGTCATCTGGTCTGAATCAAGAGAGAAATATGCACAAATCAAGCATCATTTGCAAGCCTAAGCAGTTCTAAACAAATATATGGGTGGATTTTGATATGGGAGGACAACAGGAAATTGACTTTTTCATGGAGGAAGTGCTATTATGGATTAAGGACTGTATGACTTGCTATGTCCGACAATCAATGCTGCTCTCACACCACACAACAGGCAATTCTCACGCAATGAAAAACACATCGCCGAGCAAAGAGGAAACTGACAACACGCCGACAAACAAGACAGAGCATATTACTTTTAGTATAAAACAAGGTCTTAGCTTTAAAAGGTAACACTTTAGAATAGGGAACATTTATTCACTAGTAATTACGATTTTTCCCTCAATAAATTCCTAATTGGCTGCTTGCTAATAGTTAGTAAGGTAGTTGTTAAATTTAGGTATTTGGTAGGATTAGGGATGTAGAATAAGGTCATGTAGAATAAGGTATTAATATGTGCTTAATTAGTACTAATAAATGGCTAATATTCTAGTAATATGCAGGCTAATAAACAACTAGTTAATAAACCGTAAAATAAAGTTACCCTTTAAAATGTTATTTTTTAAGAAATTCAAACAATAAATACTGTTTGTGTGGTGACAGATCACTGAAGGCTATTGCCTTATTAGATCAATAAACACGTGAACTGAGCATCTTTTCTGCTTTACTGAAAGCTCGGGAAAAAAACAAAACATGAATGAACATCAGAAAGTGTTTTATTTCAACCGCAATAAATTTACTTTGTTTGAAGGATTTTGAGAAAATAACATAAAAAAAAACCCCAATTAATTTAGTTGTTAAAAAAAAAAAATAAGTTGCTGTATACCCAATACAGTGACAGAAGTAACGATTTACACATACAGACTGATCACTCATAAAAATGTGTGTGTGTATGTGTGTGTGTGTGTGTGGTTTGTACTGTACTTTATCTAGTGCAAGTGTTTTGGGTGTGCCACGGTAAAGCCTGCAGGGCAGGAGCCAATTAAAATCCTCCAGCCGGGATCCACTAATCCACAACCTGTGTGTGTTCAACGGCCGGGGATCTGTGAGCGCTGAAAGACTCAACAAAGGGACAGTGTGTCTGACAGTAGACAGCTGGATGGAATAATAAATGATTGAGATGTGTGCATGAATATTCTGCTACACAAAATACCTTTTGTAAATGACTGCTTCGGATATCTCTCTGAAACCGCTCTTGCATATAAACTGGAATTGTAGGAAGCACAATACAGAGGGAGGGGAAAAAACTATACTGTATTGTTTAAAAAGTTGCTCTTTTATGAAACTTTGGTTTGAAATTTGAGTGTTTGGTCCGACCATATTGTGATTCCGCATGGTACGTTTGGCTCTATTTAACTATATATTTAAGTTTCACACTGTTATTGAAGCGTTTGTCCCTCTGGATTTACCAGCAAAACTCTGCATGAACGCAGCAGCGCTTGCGTCTGTCTGCAGCGGATGCATCGCAACGAATCGGTGCTGCTCTCTGAAGGAAATTCATTTTGATACGAGCTGCTGTGAGAATCTATAATAATAAGTGACTGAATCCATGCAAAGATGAAAAATACACAATAATGTTTAAATGTTTGGGGTCAGTATTGTTTTGTCCAATGTTTTGTCCATTGAGCAGGGATGCTTTAAATTGATCAAACATGAAAGGAAATACTTCTATAATGTTACACTAAGAGAGAAAAAAAAGGGAAAACACACTATTTGTGATGTAGGCCAACGTATTTCTCTTCTAAACCTGATTGCTTTCGATTAATGCAATTCTCTAAAATGTGCAGTCTGCTAAATTACATTATTTAGGGAGAATGTGAACTAATCAAGCACTCGAAAATGACTTTTGCTGAAACTGTAGTTCCCAGCATCATTTGCTTGGGACTTAATAAAGAGAGGAAAAATGACGAAATTAAGCATTATTTTTGACGTTTTTGAGCAAGATTAGAAAAGGGGGAGATTAGAATAAATACAGTTTTGGTGAGCAGAAGAGACTTCTTTCAAAACCATTGACATACCTTACAGACTGAGTATATTTCAGCAGTATTGTACTTCATACATAATGGCTCATTTCCTGGATATATAGGCTGGATTTCTTTTATACTGAGTGCACATGAACTCCAAACAACCTTTCAAATGGACTTGTAGTGTGACTCACTGAACTGTTACATTTAATTTACTGTATGCATCAACATTGTTCATGTTTCTTAGGAGTGCCTTAGGAGAAATAAAAACGGACACAAATAATTCATTTCAGTATAGTAAAAATATAGAGATGCAAAATAAATATGGACCAGTTTGAATCATTTGATTTTCAAAGAATTTGATGAGAAAAGTTTGAGTTCATCGTGAGATTTTTTTTTAACTTTCAATTGCATATTAGTCTCTGGTAAATCTCTTCTTAAACTCTGGGGGAAACGCATGTTTATTGAAAATTCAGAGAAGCAAAAGATATTATAAATTCTTGCCTAAGACAACCATACATGGAACCTAAAACTGTATTGCAGAAATGCTTTGTGTGGTCGCTGTACATGATGCAGTTCTCCATGACTTGTGTTGTATATAACATTTCCCCAGAGTCACCCACAAACATGACATTCAAAGGTCTGCAGTAAACGCTGGTCACGGGTCACCTCATGTTTCTGGAGGTTCTATACAGTGTTTTGCCATGTTCATGTTCATGTTTAGCTGCTCGCCCCCACCCGTTTGACTCACAGAACCACTCTGAACGTGGTCCAAGATGTGCCTGAAGTGAAAGCATTGCCAGTCGATCTCCAAACACATTTGATCTGACTCACACGTGATGGGCAATGAGAGACACTCATTTAGTCAGCTTCCGTTTGTCCACTGCACATGGACTAACTAAAAAACAATCAGGCTTATTAAAACATGAAGTGTCTGTATCTGCTGAGCCATTCGGTCTGAATAAAAACAATCGCTCACTCCAACCTTCAGTTTGAAACCTGTGTTGTATCCCGTTCTGTCCTCCTCCATTGTAGCTGCTCAAATATTTAGGCCTAAATTTAAGATTTATGCATTTGAATTGCATGTAAAATGTCTATGCTTAAAATTTAATGTGATGCATTATTGTCAAGTCACACATAAATTAAACAGAACAGATTTCTGTAGTCAAAAGTAATGTAATATTAATTATATTTATATTCATATAATTAATTATATCAATTAATGTAATTTAATTTAAACAATTATTATCAAACAATTATATTAATTTAGTAAAAATAAATGTCTTAGTGTAGGTTATATCTAGAGTTTTATAATTCATTAACTTCTTGTGGATCCACCAGTTTGCATTTGCTACTGCGTGTTTTCTGCATAAAAAAATAAGGGTCGTTTTTGACTTTGGTCTAAACACAACAGAAGGGTAATTGGAAAATGCTAATTCATTCTCTGCCAGCAGATGGCACTTTTCGGCAGGAATATGAACAAAGCAGCGCAGCACCTGACCTTGAAACTTGCTCATATTTAATCAATTACATCATAGCCTTTTAAAGTGGAAGCTATATCTCAATTTACATGTAGGCTTCTATAAATATATATAGGCCTATATCCTCCCACTTCTGCAGTGATTCTTCTCGCAGTACTACCTGCGTAGATATCAGCACCATCACTGGGTTACAGGGGCGGATCTACCGGGGTGGCAACTGCCACCCTAAGAAAAAGTGTGCCATCCCACCTGCCACCCCAGAATTATCACAGAATAAAATATAAATGTAAGCAGTGTTTCATGTGCTACTTTTCAGCCGCAGCGGTGACCGCGTAACGCAAAATAATGGCAAAAAACACGTCTTTCAATAAAATGTGCACGATAGTTGCACGCGCGCGCAGCGCGCCCACTAACAAATGACTCTTATGAACCGGTTCGTTTTGAGTCAAAAACACAAAGCGCGGCCCAGTTCACTGACGAATTGTTTTACATTTGTTCGTGAATCAGATAATTACTGCTTCTCGGCTAACTCAGAAGTCCTCTGAGACATCTAATCCCGTCCGGATATGTCTCATTTCATCACGTAATTGTTTGGTGATCTGATTGTCTGACCGCTCGCACCACGTTCATCGTGGATATAGGCATTTTTGCTGTATCCGACGAAACAATAATATCATGAAATCAATAAGAAGATGCCGATCACGGAAACTAATAGCAGAGTTAGGTAAGCATCTGGTCGTATTGCAGTTTTTCGATTGTTAACACAATGTAACTGATGTTAGTTGTCTTACATTCCCAAACCATTCATTCAGTGCTAAAAACAAAGACACATTTCTCAAAAAGTGTAACAATAAGTAAGTTAAACATAAAGTAGCAAAAAAAAAAAAAAAAAAAAAAAAAATGACACACCAGTCAGAATCTCTGCATCCAACAACGGAGAGAGGAGAGAAATGAAAGAATCATTTACATGGGTATTATACTTACACATACAGTATAATTATACAGTACCAGTATATTAGATTATGGAAATGTCACTATTCTATATGTACAGTAAACTGTAGTACATGTTGTACATCTTCAGAAGTGTGACTGTCAAATTTTATTTGTAACCATTTTTTATGTGTAGCCTACTGCATTTTTGCAGAACTGAGAAATGACTACCTAGAGATATAGTCTTGTGTCATGAGACCAAATAGTACTGTATACTCTAATGAAATTTAGCCAAATGTGTAGAGGATGCTGAATTTAATTTTTAATTTTATTTTTTACTGTAATGTATTGTGGTGCATACCAAGTCCATATATAGTTCTTTTAATTTTTTTAGTGCTTTTCATCTGCTGCAAGATTACTTTACAGTAGTAAAATGAAAATATTTTTTCCCCAAAAGTTAATTGCTGAATTAGCAATCTGTCATTTAATTTATGCTGTATACTGTAATAGACATTGAGTTGCAAATTAATTCCTAATAAGACTTTTTTGTTAGTGTTATTGATCTCATGAGTGTCCACTGGGAAGGAGAGTCATCGTTGTATTTGAATTGTGTGTAATCATTTAAGAATACCTGTAATAACTAGATTGAAGCGTTTGAAAGACAAATTTATGCTGGCTGGTCTTAAGACTTGTTTAAAAACATAAATAGTTTGACCAGTTACATGTTCTAGATGTTTGCTAAAGTGTTGGTAGTTGGTTGCTAGGATATTCTGGGTGGTTGCTAGGCTCTTGCTATGCAGTTGCTGGGGTGTTGCTAGAGTATATGGTTGATTGTGTGTTATGAGTGATTACAGACATTCCCACCTCTGTCAATAACAGAAAATCAAACATTGTTTCCAAAACTGATCCTGTTTCAGTGCTTTGATATTATAATATTTCTTTCTAATGTTAGGAAATTAACATTAAATCATCGACATAAACATCTTAAACTTGCACTAAAACGTGATTTATACCATCTAAGTAGTAATTTAATAGAATCACATGTCTTCTTTCGTGATACAAGCTCAGAAACATTTACTGTATAACCTGTTTAAGTTTTTTTTTTTTTTTATATTGTTTATTGACTTGGTGCCATAATGGACATTGAAATGTTTTTTTCTTTATTTTTCATTTTAAACAGTATAGATGATTACTTAATGGTAATGCAATATTTGTGAACACAACTGTGTATGTCAGACTATATATCCCCAAAAACTACGTATGAGGGCTTTCTTTGGAGTTGCCACCCCTCATAGACCCCATGCCACCCCTTTGTCACCCTAAAAAATATTTTCTAGATCCGCCCCTGCTGGGTTATAAGTTGCCAAGTTAAGGGGACAAATGGGTTGAAATTTGTATGTGTTAACCTTGTATGGGACAGTTGTGTTCCGAGGCAGATTGCTGGCAACAGCCATTTTAGGATAGTTTGTGGCTTGGTCTTAGTGACTTAGGAGTCCTCTTCACTACTCCTAATGTTTCACAGATTTAAGAGCTAGTTTTAGTGCTAAAACGCTTTGTGAATACTTTATTTTTAAAAAAGGGAGTCCTAAATTTAGGACTGACACGCCCATTATTTTTAAGATTTTCTCCTAAATCGGCAAGTTATGAGCTACTTTTAGCCTTAAGATGTTTTGTGAATACGGGCTCAGGTTTGTCATTGAACTATGTCACCCCCATATTTTGAATTAGTTTCTAGTTTTGTACTTTCCATTTTTATTTAATTTTAGTCAAAGTTTTAGTAATTTCTGTTTTCCCCTCATTTATATTTATTATTTATTTATTATTATTATTAATATGTCTATATAGTTAAATTGAAATACGTACTTTAAAGTTGTAGGATTCACAACCAAAATTAAATATGGGAGTGAATCCCCTAAATTATAGTTTGTTGTGTGTATGGAACAGAACTCACTCTTGAAATTGACAGACACCATTGTAATTTTGAACTATTTTCTGAACCAATTTCTGAACCATTTTGTCGTCTGACGCATTTAGCATCCACTGTTTATTTATTTATTTTTTTACCAAAATAGTGTTATGCAATTATCAAAAGCCATGACTTTTAAGCATCTTGTTGTCTGTGCTTACCTCATAAAGCGATTCAGTTTATGGAATTAGTTGAGTATGCAGGTGCAGGTCACAATACTTTGGTATGTGG
>JAHKKF010502657.1:0-42220 GCA_019740295.1 Labeo calbasu
CAATTTAGCTTTAAGACATTTATGTTATCTAGGGGATATTTAATGAAGAAAATTGTAGGTCTTGATTTTAATCTGTCAGGAATTAATTGGACCATAAAAATGAGTGTTACAAACCATAATGGAGAGAGACCTGAATTAATGCTTTTTAAATGATTTCTGATGGCTGTTGGTTAACATCATCCAGGAGTCTGTGTGCCCGATGTAACATCAGCAGGAATGAAGTCACTGAAAAATTGTGAAATGTAATCTTTCTTAATACTATTAATCTTACCATGCAATTGGAAAGTCGCACACCGCTAGGCGCTTTTATGACTATTTCATGGAAGGAGAAGTCGGCTTTAAATGTGCTATTCATGCCAAGCGCACATGTAGGTGTGAGCTGTGTGAACGGGCTGTTCACAGATTGTCTGTGCTTTTCTTAATGGCCCTGTGACCTCTAAAAGCTTTTTCATGCCCCAATTCATGGCAGCGAACTGTGATTCAGAGCCTGAAATCTTTGGGATTTTTTTGTTAGGGATAAAAATTCAAAAGTGTTCCAAAAACCATATGTTAACCACAATGAGAACCTCCTACGCATAAACAGACACTCCCTTCACTGTTTTCTAAAAAAGAGAGAAAGCAGATCTTTATACGTTCTCTTATTCTGGGATTGATGTTTTTATCTTCTTGCTTTGTCCCCTAGCAATACTTCCAAGATTATTAAAGGCTTCTCTTTCACGCCTGAGATGGTTGCAGCCTGTTTCTTTCTTCAGCGGTGGACCACAATCCATTGAGAGTTTAAGTGAACTTAAGAGAAAAAGCGTTTTCAGCTGCTTTGTTGTTACAGGGGCCACTAAGTGTTGTTTCTGCCTTCGCCATTGAGCTGTGGCTTGTTCTACCTGTCTTAAGAATCAAGAACCATTCAAACAATTTTAAACCAAGTGAGGTTTGAATGCAACTTGAAAAAAAAGAGAGTTTGTATTTTGATAATGAAGGTGCACTAGGTTGCTTGAAAATTGCGTTACTTTTTCCCAGTGCAACATAAGAAGAGTTATTGAAATGTCAGAACTTTTCTTTTCCATGTAACAAAAATACATTCAGAGCTTTAATATTATAGCAGTTTTCCCACATTATTACAATATGATCCATTTTCTTGCACTGTTGGAAACATTTGAATTAAAAGCATCATGGGTTTTTTTGTTTTGTTTTGTGGTCACCCAAGCTTTCACTGTTTATGGAAATGTGTGGCAAATGCTGACTCTGTCGCAGCTAGGCATTAGTGTGACTGAGGATCATCTTGAAGTTATGCTGGCTGGACTTGAACACATCTTAACCACATTAAAATGGTTATGAGCCCCATGGGGTGATAAAATATTACTTTGTTTATATTTTCATTTTATGGCATCGTTGTCTCAAAGGTAGGGTTGACGTGCAGTCATGCATACTGCATGTACAAACGAGAGAAAGCATTAAATAGCACTGGTTTGATCATCTATCTATCTAGTGTGAGTAATATGTTACATGATTTTTTAGGTGCCAGATGTCTATAGCACAAACAATGTGACACAAATTGTTATTTGCTTAGTTTATTCATAATAATATTATTTTATTATATAATATTATATTCATTCTAAGCATTTACTTACTCAGACAGTGTTCAGATAGCTAGATATACAGGACCACATGATTAACGACAGTTTTTCAGTGTTCAGGATGATCATGTGATTTGTCTTAAGCTGTCATCTTAGTGCTGTTTAATGTTATGCTGTGTACATATGGCATATCTCATCATGACAGTATGTATTTAGCTTTGTGTGTTCTCTGCATTGTAGATTGGCTTGGCATTCTAGAGTTAGCTGCATTTATTTATCATGCTTAGCAAATCCTTGGATGGCATAGTCATATTCCATGCTCCATTTTCCACATCAGGCAAGCGTGATGGTAATAAATGGGCATTCATGCTTGCGTACAGGCATGTTCGTATTCCGTGTGCTGTTATCGTGAACGTTCAATTTAGCTTGACTTTCACACAGGCACATACAACAGCACTTTGACACTGCAGTCATGAGGTATTGTCTCAGATGTCCAATTGAAATAATTAGTTTTAGCACATTAGTGCAATGCAGTGGTACTTAACCATTTTGACTCGATGGCGCTGTTCACAACAATAGGCCCCATGATTTTTTTGCTTTGTTTGTGATTTACTGGAAAAGAATAGAAGAGAAAGCTTTAGACTGTTTTTATATTTAAGAGCTTGGCATAACTAGAAAAATGTATATTCATAAAATGTATGAAATTATATTAACAGATTGTTAATGAAGGTGAATGAAATTTAAGAAATATGTTGTATCTGTATTGTTAGTTTTTAGGCTAATTTTAATTTTAAAGGATAAGTTCACACCTAAATTAAAGTTTCTTCATAATTTACTCACCCCCATGTCATCCAAGATGTTCATGTCTTTCTTTCTTCAGTCAAAAAGAAATTAGGGTTTTGCGGAAAACATTCCAGGATTTTTCTCCGTGCAGTGGACTTCACTGCACTACTCGATCCCAGCCGAGGAATAAGGGTCTAGCGAAACGATCGGCCATTTTCTTACAAAAAAAAAATTATATATACTATATACTTTTTAACCAGAAATGCTCATCTAGCACTAGCTTCACGTTGGAAAGGTCACACGTGGTTAGTGCTTCGTCTGTGCACTCTGGGAAATACTCCATCTCATTTTTTTCCTCCAACAAATCATCCAACATTGTTTTAACTTTGTTTGTAAAGGGCGTTTGACTTTGATTGCACATTTGCTTTGTAAACACCGGGTCGGTATTTACATCACACTTGCGTGATAGCGTAGACAAGCATTTGTAGTTATAAAGTATAGATTTTTATTTATTTATTGTTTAGCAATGACCGATCGTTGCACTAGATAAGACGCTTATTCCTCGGCTGGAATCGTGTAGAGTCCTTTGAAGCTACACTGAAACTGCAGTTTAGACCTTTACCCAGCTGATCCTCACTGAAGTCCAGTATATGGAGAAAAACCCTGAAATGTTTTCCTCAGAAACCCCAATTTTTTTTCGACTGAAGAAAGAAAGACATGAACATTTTGGATGATATGGTGGTGAGTAAATTATCAGGAAATTTTAATTTTGAACTAATCCTTTAATTAGTCAATATTATCATGAATATTCTGTAACTGGATTTTTATATCAAATTAAGATGTATTGGCATGTAACACAAGACCTTTTTTGCACCAGGAAATTCTGCAAAGCAGTTTCTTGGTTCTTAACCAGGTTTATTTCTCATCCCACCTAGACATTTTTTTTTCACTTGTGGGTTGTGTGACAGTTTGTATCATTGCTTTGTGACAGTATGTATTGTGCTTTACAAGTAAGCTGAACTGAATCTTCAGATAGGTCCCATTGTTTTCATGAACAGAACAGTGTGTTCTGTTTGTGTACGGTCATTATTTTCTAACGTCAAGTTGGTCGCTGCATCATCATCATCATTCCAAAATCTCTATGTAATGCTCCAACTGCGTTTGGCCAAACTGTAAATCAGTCTTGGTAAATCCAAAAAAGCAGAGTCACATTTGTACATGAATGATGCTTATTGAACCTGCTGCCCATCTGCGTTCACTCATGACCCAAAGAGCTCATCCTAACCATGAGCTCAGAAACCAAAAACAAACTCTCTGTCTGATCTGCCTCTTACACCTGAGGGCACTGTGATCTGCGCCAGCCCATGTCCTGTTATCCCTGTCAGTGCGCCATGCTAGAGCGGCCCGTACCTTTGTTTACCTGGGCCTGCTCATTGTTGGTTTTCACCAATCCACCAGTGTGATTAGTACCAGACTGGCAGTTATTCTTTGGTAGTTGGCATTTATTCTATGTCTTTGGTGCTGTGGTAACTCAAGCATTTGTTTGGAAAAGTACAATTATTAACATCTGGGATTTCATTTACTGGTTGGGTTGGAATTGGGATCTTTTTTTTTTTTTTTTTTTCTTTAGAACTAAGGCAGAGATGTCTATTGTTTGAACGTGGGTGTTTAAGAAAGTATGTTAATATTTTTGAAAGAATATTTTGAAAGAAAGTCTGTTATGCCCACCAAGGCTGTATTCGTTTTGATCAAAAATACATTAAAAAAAGTAACGCTGTGAAATATTACAGTTTAAAAGAACAATTTTCTGTTGGATATATATTTTGTAAAATGTAATTTATTCATGTGACATCAAAGCTTTCAAATTTTCAGCATCTATTACTCCAGTCTTCATTGTCATGTTCTAAAGTCATTCTAATATGCTACTTTGTAATTTATATTTATAAATATCTTGCCTCTCACTGCCTTTTTTTTTTTTTTTGCCTTTTTTGACATCAGATGGGACACCAGCAGGCAGCGCATGAACCACCAACTGTTCTTTTACTCCTAAAGCTGGCAAAAGGTCTGAATCCGTAATGAAGGGGCATCAGGCAGATTTGCGCACAATGGAAAATTAGCTTTAGCTACGGTATCCAACAAAGAAATGAGAAGCATTGTAAAAATATCCACACTGTGCAGTTATTCATAACTGGATGGGATTAGATTTCTCATAGGATGGAGTGAGTTAACCAAGCAGCTCTCTAATATTTACAGAGCTTCGTGCAAGAAAATACACAGCCATATTTGATTCAGACGGTATTGAAATCGCAAAGTACATCTGCAAAAGACAAGTTTACTTAACCTCCCCCTCAGGGAAACCGAAACTAAACTTTGCTGGTTGGTACGTATTTCCTCCGGAAAGCTTTCCGGTTTTGAGTCTGTCATTTGATTTGGTCTCTCAAGGAATCCCCTCTTGACCAGTGTTGAGTAGTGTGAACTTCCTCATGCGGTTGGCCTGTCGAGTTGTGGAAGATTAGTGGACGTGGCTCATGTTCTTTGAGTAAGTGTGTCACTGTGGTGGGCTGATGTAACAGATGCCCTGTGACTCGCACTAATTGAGTTAGTGCTCACACCTGCCAACCTGACATGGAGCTCAAGGCGCCTCTAAAAGCAAGAAAGTGCTCGGCTTGAGCTAAACCAGACCCTTTCTCCAAAACCTGACACTTTATTTTTCAATTTTATTTCTAGACGTGCTGATACTTTTTTTTTTTTTTTTTTAAATTGGATGAGCTGCGTTTGATGGCATGTCAGAGATTTGATCTGAGTGAAAAATGTACCTGCTCCTGCCAAAGCTTAAGCAAGAGGCAGATTCATTTGTAATGTCTGAGCTCAAACACTTCATTGGAGATGGTTTCTTTAAGAGCAGGGAAACAGATGAAGACTTGTCCATGTCATAATGTGCTACTCAAAAAAGTGATAATGAAATTATTCTTGCAGGAAACATCATTTAGTTTCATTGCAGTTAGAGGTAATAGAAAAATGCAAATGAAGAGGACAGCTGTTGTGAGTGAGCAAAAAACAATGCAGATCATCTTTCAGCGCTAAATCATTGGTTAAAGGGGTAGTTTATAAAACTATGGTTATGAAACCAAAAATGAAAATTCTGACTTTAATTACTCACCCTCATGTTGTTCCAAACCTGTAAGACCTTTGTTCATCTTCAGAACACAAATTAATATATTTTTGATTAAATATAGGAGCTTTCTGACCCTAAAATTGTTGAATAAGAGAAGATAGTAGGGCTGGGTGATATGGCTAAAAATTAAAATCTCAATTTTATAAATAAATAAATAAATAAATAAATAAATACAGTGATGATGTTTTTGTGGGCGGAGCTTATCTGGTTGCAGAAAATGTCGGTTTTCAAATAGCCATGGAGCCATTTAAAAAGGAATAAAAAGGTAAATTTGAGTTTGTATTTCAAAATTCTGACTTTATTCTCACAATTCTGATAAGAAAAAACAACCCGTCCTTCTCTCTTTTTCCCTCGGCTCTGACTTTTTTTTCCCTTTAGAATTGACAAACTCACTATTGTTGATTTAAATTGAGTTAAGTGCGAACTAAGATATATAAACTTGAATTTGTGAGGAAAAAAGTCAGAATTGTGCGATTTAAAATAAATAAATATTATGTAAAATGTTAATTGTAATAGGTTTAAATATTAATTCATGCTGTAACTGTAGGGTTAATACAATGTGTCCTCTATGAACAACATATGTGAATATTATGTAGACATATTGTTTAAATCAAATTTATGCTTTAAAAGTAGAGTAATCATAGCAGTTTTTATCCATAGTCTGTCCATTTAAACATCTGCATTCAACTTCAAATGGAGTTTTTTGACGACAGTATTCTATAAAAATAATTTGCACTTGGATTCTGGCATCAAGAGACACAACATTATTTTTATTTTATTTTTTTCTCTCTTATTCAATGGATTTTACCCATTTCCCTCCACTTGTTACCAGTGTTTTTCTGCCACCACTATGCGCTTGCAGCTGCAAGTGATGTCTACTCCAAATTGGTCTCTTAACCCTGTAGTTAAAAAAAAAAAATTCTATTCCAAGTGCACCACACATGAAGTTGTCAACATGATGTAAATGTACAAATCACTTGTTAAATATCTTTGCAGAAAAGATGTATGAACTACAGCTATATCTTGTACAAACTTGTCTCATATAAATTATATGTTAAGAAATAATAAGAGGAAAATGGTTTAAAAAAGAATCTCAAAAGGTAATTCAAATTCAAAATGACTGAAGGTATAACACCAGTAGACTATAAATAACTATAAATGTTCTGTGAAAACAATGAACGGCAGCTTTTAGCCTGTCACCATGATGCAAACATGAAATATCAGACATACAGTAGTAGTTCTTCACAGGTTTTTTTTATTCGATTGTGCTGATTTTCCATTGTTTTTCTATGTAAACATGGATGCATTTGACTTGCATTTGCGTCTCTTCTATTCTAAAAACGCAGCACTCAAGTTTGCATGTGTTTCCTTTTCCAATGCCCGCGTTGCATCTTGTCAACACAAAAGCGCATCCGATATGCGATATGAGCGCGTCACATGTGAACAGTTAATCACGTGCGCCGACATGCGGTTTACTCGTTCTTTTCATCTGTTATCATTGGCATATCGTCAGTGTTTAATATGAAAGTTTGGTAATATTTCTATTCAAAATCGCGATTCCTCGATTTCTAACAAATAAAATAATGGCAAACCATTACATTCGATTAAAAATCACCCAGCCCTAGAAGATAGTGATTATTTTAGTTTTCTTTGTGCATGAAAAGTATTATTGTAGCTTTATAACATTTAAGGTTGAACCACTGATGTCACATGGACTATTTTAACGATGTCCTTGCGTCCTTTCTGGACCTTGAACGTGTTAGTTGCATTGCTGTCTATACAGGGTCAGAAAGCTCTTGGATTTCATCAAAAATATCTTAATTTGTGTTTCGAAGATGAGCAAAGGTTTAAAATCAGCTAAATTAGCAACGTTAGAAATAATGGTTGACATTGCTTCTGGTTTGGTTTTTCCATTAAAGTGATTAAAAATGCCTGAGAGTCTACTGCACACAGCTGTCCGTCCGCATGAGGCAGCTTTACATCAAGTAGGGCTGGAACGTAAGACATGGAAGTCAGAAAGGAGATTTGTTTTTAAAAAGAGACATGAAAAATGTAGGAAGGAATGAAGAGAAGCTTCGCATCGCTCAAGTGCTGTCCACTTAAAGGGCTGTAGTCAGACCTGTATGCATCATTTGATACCAGGAGGCTGTTATTCCCCAGAGCAGCTTCAGGCTGAGAGTGATACAGTAAGAAACCGCCACACAGCGTCGTGTCTTTGAACTCTTGAAAGGCAAGACGGGCTGAGAAAGCGAGGGATGGTGGGGAGGGTGAGGAAGAAGGCCCTTCCTGAACTATATATTGGAAATATGAGTTGCTGACCTTATTTTCTCGTTTCTGTGAAATGGGCCAGTAGCCACGTGGCTCTGCAGGTGTAGGTGGTATTTTGTCGAAAATGAGCTCAGTTCTCAAGGGGATTGTGCGCAAGTACGTTTACATAAACATTTGCTGGCACTGTGGATCTGTGCTACACTAAATGCTAATGGAAAGCACATACAGTCAGCTGTTTTATCAGTGGGCGAGTTAAGCAATGCGTTCCTCTTATTCTTTAATAACAGTGCTGAATACTTCAAGCTCTGCATATCAGCGTGTCCTTATTCTCTCTGTATTTCCCTCTGTCTTTATCTCGTATCTGTCTCTGTATGTGAGCAAGACAGAAAATGAGTCCTGATCAAAGCCTAATGAGGAATGGGCCTGTCTGAGATGGATTGGGTCTCCTGAGGCGTACAGAATTAATCTGCTGTACCAGAATGAGAACCTGCTTTACGCCCAGAGAGCCACACATGGGGGATAAGAGCTCCAAAAGTGCATCTGGACCCATTCTGTTGTAGACGGTGTTTGGTGTACTTCCACGATAAGCCTTCACTAGTGAAGCAGCTGAGCTTTGAAGGTGAATGTGTGGGTTGGTTGATGGTAGATGGTGTTGAGTGCACCAAACTGGTGGATCTTAACACCTGTTTGTGGTGGGTGTAATAAGATCAGGGCTTATTTTTTCACAATGGCAAGTTCTGCTGAATTTACCAGCATTCTGTTGGCATGGTAATGCCATCTAACATCCATTATACAACAACATCAGCTCACCGTATGCATTACATTAATGAGTTTAACAAGTTTCTTTAAGTAACGAATATGGCCAAGTGGTACATCTGCTATTTATGATGCATTGAATATTTTGTTGGAGATATTAAAAGGGACATTGGATGCAAACTTTACTTTTGCATGGTGTTTGCATATAAATGTTTCTTAGCAGGGTGTGGGAACAACCACCCTACAGTGATTAAAAATCCGTTCACTCCTTTTTTTTAATCTTAAAAAAACCTAAACAGTCTCAATTATCAATTATTTCTGAGCATTATAACATCATATTGATCAAGCCCCACCCACAACCGCTGACGGACTGTCTCGTATTAGCATATACGCTGTCCGCCATTTTCTCCACACTCGAGCAGCTGTAGCGACCACAACGTCTTGTAAGCAATGCAGGGGTTTTGTAGTTGGATTTGAAAGTGAACGTAAGAGTCTTTTTCTCCCGACATGATAGCCACAGAGGACGAGGTGAATTAGTTTTGTTTTTAGTGGTAACGCACCACAGAATGTACAAAAAATAGAAAAGAGGGGTGGGGTCAGCACTAGCTCATTATCATTTAAAGAGATATGCACTGAAACGGGTCACTGTGAACAGAGCCGTTTTTGATGAAGTAAAAAGGTGTTTTACACGACCATTGAGGAATTTTCATAAAGAGCCTGAAGAATCATACCAATTTGAGGAAAATAGTAGGTGTGTAAGAAAATATCAATAAACGTGAGTATTACGATATTTTGTTTGCCGATACTGTATCAATTTTTAAAAAACAGAATATCCATATTTAAAGAAAAAAATTATACAAGATTCCAGATGCTTCGTTTTGAGTTTATATCCCGACCGCTAGATGGCATTCTTCTTATCTCTGAACTTAAACAGTGACAGGAAATATTAGCATAAAGGCACGCCACTAATGTTATCGTTAATATAATTCCCTGCTAGTTATGGAGGATGAAAGAATAGTTCCTTCTCCCGCCTTGGTGTACAAAGTTGAAGCGTAGCGTCTTTTCGGCTTTTGTGGTAACGTCTGGTCGGCTGCACAGGCCACAGGGTTCACATGGCACACTGGTCCGCTGCTTGCCGCGTCCCGTGTGAAAGGGTCTTGGCGGCGGGTGGTGTGGTAGCTTTGTCTCGCTTTCACCACTTTCTCTCGTAGTGGGGGCATTTTGTGCAGTTGGCGATTCCAGGCGGAACATGCATACAAACTGAAATCTTGTGAAATCCAAAACTTCAGGATTCCTGCATGTACTTTATTTCTCATTGATATTAAGCAGATGTAATTCTTAAGTTCAGATCAAAATGTTATGACATTGTCCCCCTTTTTCACAGACCAGGCTTAAGCCTAGTCCCAGACTAAAATGTGAGTCTGAGCAACTGAAAGAAACTTGCACTGATTGATCTTAAAACATGTCTGTGCCTTTGTATGTTACAATTGTAAACTTAAACTGTGAACCTTTAAAGCAGTGTCTAAAAATATATATACGCTCTGTTTATAAAAGCTTCGATTTTATACATTTAATAACCGAAGAATCCTGCAGGTGTTTTATTTTCCCCCTTTACTCGTACTGGACAAAACGCAATTCAGTAAGAGCTTTTTGAACTGAACTTTTTGCTAAGGTTTGCATATGGTGGTGTGTACAGCTTTCCTTAAGGTATATCCTATTCTTAAAATAAGAAATATCCCAATATATCGCCTTGTTTACAGTATCGCAGTGTATCGCAACATATCGTATCACAACCCCTGCAATACACAGCCCTAGAAAATAGGCATCCGATGTCTCCTTCAAATTAACCAGTATGAAGAATATTGTGCTAATTTTAATGCAGTTTTTACTTGCATATATGACCCTGGACCACAAAGGTCATAAGGGTCAATTTTTTTTTAATTGAGACTTATACAGATTTATCACCTGACAGCTGATAAGTTTTCCATTGATGTGTGGTTTGTTAGCATAGGACAGTATTTGGCTGAGATACAACTATTTGAAAATTTGAAGTCTGAGGGTTCAAAAAAATTTAAGTTTTGAGAAAATCACCTGTAAAGTTGTCCAAATGAAGTTCTTATTGCTAATCAAATGCATATGCATATTACTAATCAAAAAATGTAGTTTTGATTATATATTTACAGTAGGAAATTTACAAAATATCTTCATGGAACATGATCTTTACTTAATATCCTAATGATTTTTGGCATAAAAAGAAAAATTGATCATTTTGACCCATACAATGTACTGTTGGCTATTGCTACAAATCTACCCGTGCTACTTATGACTGGTTTGTGGTCCAGGGTCACATATTGTGTTTCCATATAGGTGGTATACAACACCCTTACAGCATTCACAGGCAGAAAAGGTCTATTGTGGGTAGTCAATGGTGTAACAACGTATGAAATATAGCTCACATACAAGCCTGTTTTTAAACCAAACAGCTGATTTGTGTTACCAACTTTAACCTGTTGTAAAATTTCAAATTTTCTCAAATGATAAATGCAATGCCGTCTTAAGACTATTCATTCCACTCCTTGTGAGCTCGAGAGCGCTAAGAATGAATGCTTGACTGCGATGGTTGAAATGATGATTCTTTTAGCTTAAGCCATTTCAGAGCAAATGGCAGTTACTAGAAAAAGTGCTTACTATTTTTATCAAGCAACTTTCAAGTACTTCTACATGGAGCTTATATAATGACGACTTTACGTTCCAAAGAACATTCCACCTAGAGCTAGTTGGGAACGTTGTAGGTGGGTTCACATAATGCCTGGAAATAATGGAATTTCTCGTGAAAATTGGTATCGTACCCAACGGATTGAGCTAAACATGTTAATGCAGCCACACTTTGATTTGCCCTGGACTGACTTTGTCTCAGTTGGGGTAATTGATTCAGACAAATGTTGACATGCTCCTAATTGCATGTTTGACATTATGAGCCTTCCATGAAATCACACAGCTTTGAGAAAGCCTTTCAAAGAGAGAGATAATGCAGCCAAAAAAAAAATCCAAAAGAATAATGTGAGAGGGGGCGAGTGGTTGCAGGCTGAGATTTGTAGGTGAATCCATTATAGTGGAGCGTTACCATAGACATTAGATGTTTCTACTGTAATGCAATGCAGAGTGTTATTGGTGTTTACTGTCATTAGCAAAGCCCTTTGCTCTCACGTCCCTCGCAAGGAGCCATTAGTGCCCACATTTTTCCAGTTCACGCACGTCGCTGTTTGCAGACCAGCCATTTAACCTGTGCATCAAAAATGCGCACATCAGCACTCAGTAATGCTTTACTGTAATTCCAGCTCTTATCCTTTGGTACAATGAAGCTGGTGTCTGTCACATATATTTTTAAGCTAATAAAGCACTACTAACGCAAAATAGTGGCTAAGTATTGTCATTAATAAATTATGTACTAAGTAAAGCATTAAAATTAAGCTAGTATAGTAAAGCAGATGTTATGTCGCCCTTCCACACCCAGTCTCTCTGTCACCTGGGGAATGTTTCCAGGCCGTATATAACAATGAGCGAACCACTCTGAGATAACCCGCGTCGCCCCAGCATATCACTGTCTGTGTCACTGTATCCACCTGACCTCTTTTCCTTACAATCCCCTCCTGCTCTCTCTTTAGTCTGGTGTGCTTCATTGATTCACAAGGCCTAAAAATCTTCTGTCTCCACCCTTGTTCTTCTCTGTGTGTATGGCATCAGGTTATATTACTTTGTGGATTGTATTATATGATTAGTCTCTTGTGCATTCTCCCACACTCCACCCACATAATTGATCTTAACTACATATATTTTAAACTAAATAATATTGTTTGTAACACATTGCTTCTTTTAATACCATTTTAGTCCCATTTATTACAAAGCACTCTGTAAATGATTTCGAAATAACCTACACACTGTTATGAAAAACAAAAACAGCCAGTATTATGTTAATGTAAATCAGAGTCTAGGTATGTCTGATAAATGCTCTGCTCGTAAGTTGAATATAAATGGAAGTAAAAATTAGCAGTTTACTCATTTAGTCAAAAACTACTGATTCAGTGGAATGATCCAAGTAGTTTTTCTGACTGATTCATTGTGAGAATCAGCTCAGTCTCTTGTGTGTTTGTTTTTACGTTTACTGCCAGCAAAGTCAATGCATTTAAAAGACTTATACGTCTGTTTATTGTCTCTTTTATTTCACAGTATCCAACTCTTTTAATCCGTCACATTTGATTCAGACTGCAAGCTTATACAAGTATAATTTCTTTTGCTGTGGCGCTGTAGATTCAGCAGCGGTGCAGAAGCACGGGCTCGGCGGTATTACATAAGATGATGGTGAGATGCTTCATATGTTTCATTTGTAGAAGAAATGCCTATGAGTAGATTGTCTGCCTCATTATAGAAGCTGTGAGCAGGGTAAAGTCTGTGATTGTTGTCCCTGCAGTCGAATTTCCACCATTTTTACCCTGACTGGAAGATTTTTAACAGAACCCTAAGATATTTGTGTGAGTTGATAATTGGATTTTTAAACCTAAGTTGGTTTGTTGGAGAGATTGATTAGGTTTGTTTGTTGGTGTACTGTCCTCTGTGGGTGGAGTTCATTTCTTCCTTCTGTGGATATTTGTGTAAATAAATACATTTTTAAATTAAAAACACAAATTGTACATGTATAATGGTTTGGTGCAAAATAACATTTATTTGAAAGAGAAATCCTTTGTAACAAATATTTTTAAATGCAAGGCCTTGCTGAATAAATGTATTCATTTCTTTAAGAAATTAAGAAATTAATCTAACTTTTAAATGAACCGTGGATCTGTGTGTATGTTTAAAATTATAAAGCAGTATAAACTGATAGACTAGCTCCTTCACTGTTTTTTTTCTTTTCATTTTTAAAGGAGACCTATTATGCCTCTTTTTGCAATGCGTAATATATCTCAGTTTTCCCCAGAATTTGTTTAAGCTCAAAATACCCCACAGATCAGGGTAATTCCATGCGAATGTTAACCTTACCATGAAAAAATAAAGTTTTTACCAGAGGTTTTTACTATACTGATAGCGCAGATGTCAACATTTGGTGGTTAAAATACCCTTGTGAGGTCTCTCAAAGTTTTTAAAGCATTTTTTTATTTTTAGTGCATGATTTTCTAGTCTGGTAAGTGCTATTTTCAGGCTTGTCACATCCATAACAGTAAATGTTTCTCATTAATAGACACATCTAAATTAAAATAAAATAACAATTCGCCTATAGTTCTGTGAAGAGTCATCGCTTCTATATTTGTTGGGTATTATTGCATTTCAATTAGCAGAAATCCTACAAAGTATGTAGTCTCTCAAAAACTGTTCTTTTTTGTCACATCTATAACGCATAATTATTTCCCTTTTTTAACATAGAAAACTTGTGTGTAGACTGATATTTTTCTGATGTTTAGACTCTATCAACAAGGGTTTATTAAAATATAAACAGATGGGTCGGTATTTTGGTAACCCATACATTCTGTAAGCATTTATGTCACGTCCTTAAAGAAGAAGTCCACTTCCAAAACAAAAATTTACAAATAATTTTTGTAGCTCACCCCCTTGTCATCCAAGATGTTCACGTCTTTCTGTCTTCAGTCGTAAAGAAATTATGGTTTTTGAGGAAAGCATTTCAGGATTTTTCTTTATATAATGGACTTCAATTGTGCCCTCTATTTTGAACTTCCGAAATGTAGTTTAAATGCAGCTTCAAAGGACTCTAAATGATCCCAGCCGAGGAAGAAGGGTCTTATCTAGCGAACGATCGGCCATTTTTTTTTGAAAAATAAAAATTTGTATACTTTTTAAGCACAAAAGCTTGCAAAGCACAGGCTCTCGGATGCGCCTCCACGGGTCGTTCTTGAGCGATTCGTTCATTTTGAACGAATCTTTAATGTGACTCGCGAAGAACGAGTCATCTCGGGGAGCGCATGCGCAACATCCTATTAGGTTCTGTACTGGAATTAGTTCACCTGTTTCGAGTCTTCAGGTTTTTCGAGTTGTTCGTTCATCTTATGGGGCTGTCACGTGACACTGATTTTGCTAAAATTAACGAAATGACTTGAAAAAAGATTTGTTCATTTCACTGAAAGAGACTCAAAGGTCAGAGTCGGTAAAATGATCCGAACTTCCCATCACTACTACGAATCGCGTCTAAGTTCATCGTCTGTGTACTCTGACTAAAAGAAAGGTAGAGTATGGCAAAAAACTCCATCTCCTACAACTTCAGAATCGTCGACACGTTGTACCTTTTTGTTTGTAAACAGCGTTTGACTTACTTGCACTTTCTTAGTATTTGCGCGTTCGCTTCGTAAACATTGGGTCTGTAGATCCGCCTACGTTCCGCGTGACCTTTGGACATGATTCAATAATATGTCGTGAACGCGCAAGCCAGAAACTGTGCTACACGAGCTTTTGTGCTTAAGTATAAAAATTTTTAGTTTTCGAAAAAAAAAAAAAAAAATGACAGATCGTTTCGCTAGATAAGACCCTTTTTCCTCGGCTGGGATCATTTAGAGTAAATAAATCAATAAATCCACTGCCTCTCTAAATAGTGTTCTGTGCTCATCTGTGCAGCCAACAACAGAACAGTTAGCATGCATTGCTCAAACTTTTACCATAGGATTAGAACTGGTACACCGTTGATGTTAGCGATAAACACAATGATGGCGCCATGGGTGGAAAGGTGTAGATTCTTCTTCACGTTTTCTGGGTTGCACTTGGTACCCGATTATAGCACTTAAGCACGGGAAAGGTCAGATTTTCATGATGGGTCACCTTTAAATTGTAATTAAAGTTACTCTGTACTGATATATTTTACTGTGCGCTTGCAGGGAGGAAGAGGAAAGCCTTCGTGACAAGATCCGGGCAGATCATGAGCGGGCACTGCAGGAAGCCAAGGAAAAGCTCCGTAAATCCAAAGAGGAGCTGAAGGCAGAGATCCAGACAGAGAAGACCAAGGTAGCCGAGGACCTGAAGAAGAAAGATGGACCCAAACCACTGCCTCCAGTACCTATGCCCAAACTGGTAGGGGTCAACGATGGTGACCCAGGGGACCCTGACACCAAGGAAAAGAGGGATAAAATCAGAGAGGTGAGAGGAGTATGTGTGTGCGCGTCACACTGTACCTTTTAATGTTTGTAACTCCTGTAGATGTACTCTCTGAGTCATGCTTTGGTTGGACATGAACGGAAATTGTTTTTCTTCTCTCTCACTTAATTACTTCACATTCCTTTTTAAATTGAACAGTTTTGGCCCATTTAATCTGCTGCATTTTGAACCAAACCAGACTCTCCACAGGTATAATTATCAGCTTTTGAAAATGGGTTGCAGTCTTGGATGAGAATAATTCTCAGAGAGTTATAGCCACTGGCTGATTTGTGCTTGACTGGAACAGACTGTCTTAAAATGCTATTACAGATTTCTACTGATGTAATGCAGATTTTGATTTTCACTCTTCCAGATGTACCACAAAATGTGTCTTACTGTGTGAGATCTGTTCCTGAGTGAAGCAGATTGGAAAATGTCTATTAGAGTTGTTTGCAGTTCCAGTTCTCATACTCGGAGTTTGGGATTTCTTGCACCGTTCTTGTTACTGACACAGATGATATTTAGATCTAGTTGACTTTTAATATTGATCAAGTTTAATGTGTTTTAGGTGGCGGTGATAACTTTAAGACCTCTTACATAAAGCTCAACAGCCTGTGGGCTGCAGATGATGAGTCAGCACTGCTTGCAGTAAATGCCATTATTTTCGTTTTCAAATTGCCGCTTGTCTCTAATGAGCTCCTAAACCTGGAAATAAATGTTTTTCTTTTGTTTTAGTACTTTGGAGAATGATCATTTTGTCCTCACAGAAGTGTGTGTGATGGTTATGTTCCAGGAGTAATTGTTGCAGTAGAGCTTTTCACCGTGCAGCTAAACTCTGGCTAATGGCTTCTGTAAATCCCATGTTAAAATCACTTTTAAAGGAGAAGTTCACTTCCAGAACCAAAATTTACGGATAATTTACTCACCTCCTTGTCATCCAAGATGTTCATGTCTGTCTTTCTTCAGTCATAAAGAAATTGTTTTTTTGAGGAAAACATTTCAGGATTTCTCCCCATATAGTGAACTGCAATGGTGCTCCGAGCTTGATCTTCCAAAATGCAGTTTAAATGCAGCTTCATATGGCTTTAAATAATCCCAGCCAAAGAAAGGTCTTATCTAGTGAAACAATCGGTAATGTTTTCCTCAAAAAAAAAAACCAAACATTTTTTATGACTGAAGAAAGAAAGACATAAATGTCTTGGATGACAAGGGGGTGAGTAAATTATCTGTAAATTTTTGTTCTGGAAGTGAACTACTCCTTTAACACTTGGAGTTTTGACAGAAACCAACCAATTTTAAGCTATGTTATGAACCTCAGCTCAGGTGTCATCCAAGTTGCTGTCCGCCCTGCAGATTCTCCATTCCTCAGTTTCTGATCAAAAACAGTGCATTACCTACAGTGATACCTTATTTATAGTTAAACGCCCATTGAGTAGTCCTTTAGTTAGCGTTAGCATCACTGTTATTTGTGTAGCCTTTTTCAGCTAACGATACAACAGTGTTGTTAGACGCTGCACTGCCATCTATCTAATCTCTTAGCTTCATACACAACACTTACTTAAAGTTTTGAATAAAAATATCTTGAGTACAGTCTTCATATCGTGTGTTCATCAGTTGGTCTCTAAATCTGTTCCTGGAAGGCCACTGTTTTGAAGGTTTTAGCTCCAGCTCTGATTAAACCCACCTGAATCGGCTAAACAAGGTTTTTAGACTCACTAGAACCAAAGCCACTGGAAGGCAAACCTGCAACCTTTAGCCAAAAAAGCTAATGCTAACACTTCCACTTTGGAGGTACGCAGGGAAGGAGATCATGCTCTGTTTTTTTGTTTTTGACTGCATGTCAATAGAGGAGAGGCTTCACTACACTGAATAAACGCTGAATATCATTTAATTAATCAGGATCCTATCGGCTAATCTTCAACATGTTTCACATTAAACAGTAGTTTTGGATTTAATTATTTCACTGAAAAAGTATACATTTGAAAAAAAAAAATTCAATTTTTCTAAGAGAAGTCACTGGCTTTTTGTGATAAGTGGTATCCAAAAATGGCAGTTGAGTGTCACACAACTTGAAATTCAGTGACATCAAGGCTGCAATGTGATTGATTTGTTAAGGCACACATGATCCAATTTGACTATTATGCTTTCTTTAGTGATACAGACTCTCTCATCTCCCAATAATAAGACAATCTCTGCTAGAACCTTCTAGGCAAGTGTGTTGAAGATGGCTGGAGCTGAACTCTGCAGGACATCAGCTCTCCAGGAGCGGGATTGGACACCCCTGGTACACCACAGAGTGCTGCAGTAATGATGTATTTTTGAAGTTGGCATCACCGTGGTTCTTTTGACAAAAACCCAACAGGATTTTCCATTTGCTTTTGGATTATTGCAGAAAAAAGCTCTGTAACGCAAGAATTCTGAAAAGGAAAAAAAAAAGAAAAGAAAAAGATTGTAGGGCCCTATTGTTCAAAAACGTTGAAAAAGTACCGTACCGTAGGTAATCCCACACTGGATAGGGTATGTCGAAAAAGTCCCATCAGCTTCAAAGCGGCGGCAGGTTGTAGTGAATGCCGTGATTGACATTTGCTGGCTTTGGCTAGCCTTTTTGATGGGTCGGTACTTCTGCAGCGATGTAGGGTGATTTTGAAGTTGGAGGAGAAAATGAGATGGGAGTTTTTCGACATACCCTAACTGTCTTGACCCAGAATGCACCCACAGTTCATGCAGAGCAAGACAACACGCAAGCATTTGAGGTTAAAAAGTATATAAATTGTCTCCTCTTTTTTTTTTTTTCTTTTTTTTGGCTTTTGTTTTGTTTTTGTAGTCTTTTGTTCTGTGACAACAAAAGATGAACTCACAAGCTTTGTTCATCATAATCTTCACAAATGAAGATGAAGTGTAAACACCTTCGCCAGCAAGTAAAAATCTAAACATAGGCTATAAACAAACTATACCACAATCACACAACTCTTTCAGTTAAAGACTGTTAGAATAATTTGCAAGAGCATGACTATAAACACATTGGGCCTCATTCATGAAACGTAATTGTATATGAGTAAATTATGAGTAATTTGCACGTAAAATAGACCTTCCTGAAAATTCTCCTCCAGATTCACAAATGCTTCGTAAAGGTCTGATTTGATAGTTAAACGCGTATGTTAATAAATTCCAATCATTCGTAAATAGGGCACACACACTCGTGCACACTTATTCACAATTAGCATAATCCCCGCCTATGAATTACAGCTATGCAAATTGCGTGTCCAGGAACGCAATGGAATATTCTGGTCTACATTCTCAGGTTTGACTCCAGTATATTGCCTAAAATACAAAAAAGACTAATAGGCCATATGCAAACAACGATAAATATTCAATAACGTGTCCACCAAGGAGTTTTTAGCCAGTCAGTTGAAAAAAATGTCAGGCACTCTTTTTAAAACGACCAGCTGGTGGCGCTTGAAAACGCTTTGGTGACACAGCGTTGAGATGCTTTAGTTGCTATGATTTGGATAGGCTATCCACAGCGGTAACGTGTTAGTAGTATCTCATTTTAAAGAATTTTATGTAATATAAATATAAAAAGCAGTAACCAGTAATATTTGCTTCTTCATTGTTGCAGGCAGTGGTTATACAAGTAGGATGGTTGGTCGGTATTTGTCCCGCCCCTCCCCTATTTACGGCTGGGTAAATAGTGACAGTGACGAGTGACAGCTACTAAAAAAAGGCAAATGAACTTATTATGGCAGTGCATCAAAATTCAGTTTCACCAGTTTGCGAAAAAGAACACAGAACGTTTTACGCACCATTTAAACATGGTAGTGAGCAGGTATACATTTCTTTCGTACAAACTAACATTTTGAAAATACAAACATTTTCATGAATTCAAAAATTTACATCAGAACGGCTTAACTGTCGATTTACACCAAAATTTGTTCTGCTCGTGTTTCATGAATGAGGCCCATTGAGGCTGTAAAAGTGGACTAGTGAGTAGCTACTCACTCTGTATCCACTTTTTAACATCAACCTGCTTGTCTCGTTTGATTAAATTTGCATAATTAATTCTGTTGCTTTCCTGTTTATTACTGTAAAGCAGGGGAGCCCAATCCTGTTTTTGGAGATCTACTAGCCTGCAAAGTTCAACTCCGACCCTGATCAAACACAACTGAACCAACTAATTAGGATCTGAAGGAACACTTGATAATTACAGACAGGTGTGCTTGATCAGGGTTGGAACTGAACTCTGCAGGTAGGTAGATCTCCAGGAACAGGATTGGGCACCCCTGCTGTAAAACTTCTTTGAAACAATCTTGTATGAAGCACTATGTAAAAGTGACTTGACTAGTAGTAGTAAATATGCAAATAACCCAGGGATTACACATGTAGTACAAAAAAAAACATTTGATTAGTTACTAACATTGTGAACACTGTGTGATACATGGAACAAGGAACAAGATTGTTTACCCAGGGCTAAGAATGAGTTGTGAAAAATCCATAATTAGCCATAATGAGAGGTCTGCTGAGTGATGTGGATGAGGGAATACAGGGCACTGCCATCTGCTCTGTCTGTGTGTTAATGTGTTTTAGATTGGGGAATATGGAGTCTTTATGCGCTATACAGGTTATATAGGAAACATCTGCCACTCATCAAAAGACATCAACCACCTTTTCTTATTTTTTTCACTTCCTTGCAAACACATAGATGCATACATTTGTATGAATACCCTGCGGGATGAAATCCAGCAGCAACATCTCTCAGCAGACTACTCACAGCGGGGCCATCTGCTGCTCACTTTGGGGCCTTAACCCTGTTTTTGCTCTCTGGACGTGTGTGTGTGTGTGTCCTGTCTTCATTTAAATGCACTCTGTTACCTCGATACACATTACTCAGGCTTCCTAAACCCACCTTTGGCGTAGCTTTCAATTTGCATCATTGGCTATTGGATTCTCTGCTTTCTCAGAGCGAGTGAGTGACAGACTGACTGCTGATTACGCTTCTCACAAAAAGCAGACTTTCAGTGAATTATGATGAAAACTGGACCGAGGTGTCCCGATGACCATTTATTTCTACACAGTTCTCATTGCTTGATTTAAATGCCAGCAGCTGTGTTTGTGTTTTGTGACTAAAGAGCTGTTACGGTTTAATCGCATGTATGAGTCTGGGACAGTGCTTAAACTTTACCTCACAAATCACATTCATGACTTTGTCTCTCATATACTTTTAATGATTTTTAATGTTTTTAAAATAAGTTTCTTTTGCTTATCAAGGCTGCATCAGTTTGTTTAAAAATACAGAAAAAAAGTAAGTTTTTTGAAATATTATTGCAATTTAAAATAACGGTTTTCTATTTTAATATACTTTAAACTATAATTTCTTCCTGTGAAGCAAAGCTGAATTTTCAGCATCATTACTCCAGTCTTCAGTATCACATGATCTTTCAGAAATCATTCTGATATGCTGCATATAATCAATGCTGCAAACATTTTTGCTGCTTAATATTTTTGGGAACCTTTGATACTTTTTTCAGGATTCTTTGATTGATAAATAAATAAGTTAAACTGTTTATTCAAAATAGAAATTTTGTGTTAAGATATACACTGCTATTCAAAAGTTTGGGGTCAGTCAATTTTTTTTATTTATTATTTATTTTTTTAAGAAATGCTTTTATTCAGCAAGGATGCGTTAAATGGAAAAAAAAGTGATAGTAAAGACTTGTTTGAATATATATTGTATTATATATTGTATGAAGTTATATTGTTAAAGATTTCTGTTTTCAATAAATGCTGTTCTTTTTTATTTTTAGCATATTTTAAAAATCAGCATATTAGAATGATTTCTGAAGGATCATGTGACACTGAAGACTGGAGTAATAGCTGATGAAAATTCAGCACTGCGTCACAGAAATAAATTATATTTTAAAGTGTACTAAAATAGGAATCCAATATTTGGAATCGCAAAATTTTTTTTCTATATTTTCAAATAATCAAATAAATACAGCCTTAATGACCCCAAACTTTCAAATGACTGTATATTTACTTTTATACTCACCCACACATGCACTAGTTCACAGCACTCAAGTTAACTAATTACCTCACACAATATGCTATAGCACAGTCAATTTACCACACACATAATGCTAATACATGCTAGATTTACCTGTCAACGTGTCCTAACAACATACAACACTGCATCATGTGATTAAAAGGTATGTTTTCCATGTTAGTTTTTGTCTGGACCAGGCAAAAATGCAGTTAATGGGTCAGTGATTATCTTGGGTATCTGTATTGTACAATATTAAAATTGTTTAATTTGAGTATCATTTCTGCATGACTTTAATAGCCATTATTAAAGAAACAATGGACAATATCCCTCAGATGTTGAACACTGTGAACATGGTGTAAATAAACAAGTATATTAGATGACAAAGATTGTATCAGTCACTGAGTATGTATTTTGAATAATGATAAAATGATTACATTATCAGTAATTTGATTATGTACTTATTTGTTTTGTTAGAGAGACATCGCTTACAGAGAGAACCTGCCCACACGCTCATCTGATTGGCTGTAAATTGTGATTGATTTTGTTGCATATTGTAGCCCTGTCGTGTCTGGTGTGGACATAAAAATTGTTTGTCGATATAATCTTATCACATTGCGTCTGGTTAGGACACTGTAGCACAAAACTCCTAACACTAGATTTACTACTCATAAAATGCTAATATGTCAGATTTACTTCATGTGTACTAAATGCTAACATAATCACTGCTGTTAAATGCTTGATTTACCTCACAATGTTAGCACACTTTATTTACTTTAGAAATATACATAAACACTACAACATTCATTTGTTTTACCTCATATCTAACTATTAACACACTACATTGACCTCGTTCAAATTGTGCGTGTTAACACACTAGCTTTACCTCAGACATAAAGTACAGGTAGAGCTTGCAGTGTAACCAGATACATGTGTTCACAAACCCGTCTTACCTGCCGATTGTCGTCTTTCATCATAGTTTCACCAAAAGTAGCCACATATCTGCCCTCTGAGCTGTCTTTGTATGTGTTTCTGTGATTTTTCTGAGCTGCTGTTGAATTAGCGCAGTGCTAGCTTTAAGGAGACTGTTGAAGGGACAGGAGCTGACAGTAGAAGATGCTTCCATAATGCCCCTTTCTCTCCTTTGCTATGGCGGCACACCTCTCTTGCTTCATGTGATTAAACGAAAGTGCTGAATTCATCTTTCTGATGTGGATTAACTGCTATGTTTCCAAAGCTCAGAGGAGAAAGATAAGAAGGCAGAGAAGTTAGCTGTGTACATTGTTAATGGTATCTGTCAGGGGTGGTTGTTTACTTTTGCATGTGGTGTGTGGTGTGTGTGTGTGTGTATGTGTGTTAAAGGAGTTTGTGATAGGACCTGTTATTGTAGCATGAATCTCAGATCTGTTTCAGAAGGTAAGCATAGAAGTGGTGTAATGGAAACAGCAAACTCATGTTTTATGCAGCATAACAGAACGGGTTTTTTTTTTTTTTTTTTTTTTACAGAAAAAGCAGTTATTTGCTTAAATACCAGCCATAAATGATAAAGCGGTTATCGGAAGTGTGATTGTTAAGGATTATTACAAACATTATCATCATAAGATCTTATTAGATCCAAATTTACATTCCTGAATCTACCTAGAACAGCACCTAAACGCCAAACTGTAGCTGAGACCCCTTAACACAGGGGTGGGAAAACTTTTGACTCGAGGGCCACATTAAATGCTGTAATGCCCTATCATATACTTTCAACTAGGGCTGGGCGATATGGGCAAAAAAAAATAATCACAATAATTTTTTCATTGTTAATTGATAATTATCACGATAAAATGTCAAATGTTTATTTCTTTCAAGTTTAAAGTCAGATTTTGCTCCAAAGTGAAAGTTTAATTTTCCTTAACAAAATAAATATCTAAATAGAAAAAATAATTTCTGCATGTTCTTATAAGTTATATTGTTTCAAATCAAGAAATGGGTTTGGGTTGTCTGATAATGAAAATGATGATGATAATAATAATAATAATAATAATAACAATATCACTTTTTTTTTTGGCTTTTAGAAATGCACATTTGATAGTAGCTTGAGGATGCAGAGGTAAATCTTTGTTCATTATTAATCAGTAACATCTGTAAAAATTGTAGCAACCTCAGTTTTATATGGTTAAATTTCTGACCCAGTTTTTTTTTTTTTTTTTTTTTTTTTTAATTAAGCATTGGTCTCCCATAGTAAAAAGCATACATTTTAAGTCATGATAAACAGTTAAAACCACACATAATGGTACCTCAATACCATGGTAAAAATATAACTACATGGTTTTATAGGTAGCCTATTTGTATGAAAAACGGTAGGTCTAAAAACATTCAGTATAAATGCACACATGCTATAGCTTAATCACAAATACATACATACTATAATTGTAAACCATTACTTCTGTAATAAAATTCAGTGTGAATATCCCACATTGCTGCCACAATACCATGGTGCAGTGAGTGTTACTACAGTAAATCCATGGTAATTGATGGCGATGTGTAGATTGAAAAGCCTTCTGACTGTCTCGCTGCACACAGCTTTAAACTAGTTTGAATCACAGAGTCATTTGTGTTCATTGCTGAATTCAAGTGTTTCACACTGGATCTCACTGCGAAGTTTAGTGCTCGCGTGTCGGAGCCGTTCACACATCGCGTCTTTTGCACGCTCAAGTTCTTTATTTTAAATGTAGGCGCACGCTGTATTCACAGCTGCGCTCATAACGGAAGCGACGCGGCCTCGACGCGCATGCGGTGCGACGCGCTCGTTTTTTCCAGGCGCGTCCCCGCCGCATCGAGATAATAAATGCATCTTCTCTAGTGAGCTCGCGCAGTGCGGCAGTTTCAACTTTGGTCCGAGCGGATAAACGGTCCGTGTGGCGCGATTCAAATAAGTCACGCTGTTTTCGTTCCGCTTTTGGCACATAAAAATTGTCGAACATTCATCGAATTCTTCATATCGTTTTATCGAGGAAGATTATATCGCGATAATTATCGCTATCGAATTATCGCCCAGTCCTGCTTTCAACTTTCCTTTCATTCAGGTTTGTAACCATATTTGTGAAATATACTACAGAGGAAGTTCCAGTTCTTCTGAGAGGGCTAAATCTGTTTATTTGACTGTAAACTAATGTATGAGTTCACAAGCTATGTGTAACAAAAATAGACTGAAATTCTACTCTCATGTATACTTCTGCTTACACAGGCTGTGTTAATATGGGTGGAGAGAAATATGTGCCGTGTATGTGTGGGATGAAACTGGCTGTGCTTCACTCGTTCGGTTTCTCACTCTTTCTCTTTATTTGTATTTGGGTTTTCACAGAGTGTCTGTTTTGTTCAATCTTCTGCATTTTAAATGGATTTATGGTCCCAGTGCAATGCTTTTTATAATCTTTTCATAAACTCTTCACACACTTGCACTTCTCGTTTTGACAATTCTCTGAATGTAATTACTTATAATACTCCCTACATTAACTCAGTGATAAGCTTACAGTCATATTGATTTGTCTAAGGGGCCCTCAGCACAAGCTCCTCAGTTCCTTCCTCCACAGCTCTCAGCCATAACAGGGATTATGGACTCTGTGAGTGTGTGTGTGAGTTTTCATAGTGTCTGAGTGTGTCTTTGATAGTACTTGGTCTGATTGTGGTCTGCAGGGCTTGATGACTATACAGATTTTGGTTTAAGGATTGATTTTGTTACGGAGAAAGTGGGTTGGCTGATGCAAAAATGAACATTCTGTCATATTTTACCTTCACGTCATTCCAAACTTCTGAATTTTTTTTTTTTTCGTTTGGAACTTAGAAATGTCTCAGTGTTTAAGTCAGTGGGCACCAAAAGTGCTTTAGAGCATTCTTCAAAATACCATCTTTTGTGTACTGCAGAAGTAAGTAAGTTATGGATCCACCAGTAGTGTGTTTACCCACCACGCAAAGCACGCAATTGCGTCAGACCCCACAGGTATTTGTTTTTCCCATATTCTGTGTGTTCAGTTTTAATTTGTCTGTATTTCATTTAGGCCTGTCACAATTATAAAATAACCTTCTGATCGCAGTTACTTCAACTAACCACGGTCATTTCAGACAACAACAATATTGTGCTTCTTAAGCAGCCACAAGGGGGACACATAGAGCAAAAGACTTACACTGCATTCCAGACAACTCGAAATTCGGATTTTTCCCACCTCCTGCTTGGAAATAATGTCTAGAACGCTGTTTGAAGTCGGACATCTGACCTGTGAACTCGGGGCAGATTGATCAATCCCGACTTTAGCGGGACGCGTTTGACGTCATTGCTTCCAATGAGCACAGTGTGGAGCTACCTTGTCTCAAACTTAAAAAAAAACGTAACACACTAGGTTTACAAAATGACACGTGACCCTGGACCACAAAACCTTAAGTAGCACAGGTATATTTGTAGCAGTCCACCTTTTTCTTGAGTAACCGATGAGTGGCGCCATCAAGGATTCTAACTTCCGTTTGGGTGTTTTCATGTTCCGGTCTCCATAGAAATCCATGTTTAAACGGGGTAAAAAGCGCTAGACGGAATTGTAGCTTTTTCAGTATAACTAAATATAAAAATGTGCGCAGGTTTAACGTTATATTATTGCCTCTGAAAATATGTTAATTTGACTAAAAACACCAGAGACCAGAAATGACCGCTCCAGTCCGGCGAGACTTCCACGTTAAAAAAAAGGTGGATAGCCAAAAATACATTGTCTGGGTCAAAATGATCTATTTTTCTTTTGTGCCAAAAGTCATTAGGATATTAAGTCAAGGTCATGTTCCATAAAGATATTTTGTAAATTTGCTACCGTAAATATATATAAACACAATTTTTGATTAGTAATATGCATTGCTAAGAACTTCATTTGGACAATTTTAAAGACTATTTTCCTAATATTTCGAATTTTTTTTTTTTTTTTTTTTTTCACGCTCAGATTTCAGATTTTCAAATAGTTGCATCTCAGCCAAATATTGTCCTATCCTAAACCATCAGTGGAAAACGTATTTATTTACCTTTCAGATAATGTATAAAGTTTTGAAATATGATTAGTTTTGTGGTCCAGGGTCACACATATTATTTTTTTGCTTTTCTTTAGTTGTTTTTAAAACGAACCATAGCATTTTATGCAAATTTCTTCATTTTTTGCCATAAACAACACAAAAACACAAAATGTTCTCGTCGTGTAATGACGATATTATGAGGTTAATATGTTAACGTGACGTGTGACTGACTGGAATTTACTGGGGTCCGACCTCCGGGAACCCTGCAATAGACATGGAGTTCCCCAATTCCTTTCCAACACGCACTCTTACACTTTCGCTTTCAAATTTGCAATTGCTTTCTGTTGTAACACACACCTTCCAGCTAAACAAAGATGCAAAGTGTTTGTAAGCGCAGCGCTGTTTTGTGTCCAGCGGAAAGAAAGGAAACACCTTATCGCTGCTATTGCATAAATGCCACCTACTGTCAAAGAGGGTGATTTTGCGTTCTCATTCAGCCTAATCTTTCTAATATTTCTTCCAGATTTTTGTGTAGCATAATTTCACGTTTAAACTATACAATCAAATTTGAATGAAAAACTGCTCACGCTACATGTAGCATCTTTTCTTGTATCGTGATTTAAAATCCAGACAATTTCCATAATCAATGCCATAAAAAAGGACAATTCATCAATTATTTCATAGACAATTCGTTCTCAAACAAATTTCATTATTGAGACAGCCTTAATTCCATTTGAATGATTTAATTCAATTTTAATAATCAAAAAGCATGTCTAATAAATTGAAACTTAAACTTTAAACAATGTTCAACAGAGGTCTCCAGTTAAAATTAAAACATTGAGAATTTATTTTAAGGAAGTTATAATAATTTTATTTTTATTTCTTTGAGAAGTGTGTTATTTATATCTACAATAATAATGTGTTTGTCACAATTTCTTCAATTAAACCAAACTTTCATTTTAATGTGTTGCCATGAAGTGTCTGTATGTATGTTATAATAAATGAAACTGTAAAATGCTCATGAAGTGACTCTCAGAGCAGCTCTGGAAATGAAGTTGATGTGGAGTGTCCTAAATATAGTAAGATAGCAGATGCTGAAAACACCACAAGCATCATGGTTGCCATTCATTTAACAGAGACACAGAACATGCAGAATTCATATTTAAATGATGTCTTTGTGTCTTTATTCATCCCAAATTTGATTGATTCTCTGATTTCATCCTTGTTTTTCACATCACAAAAAACAAAGAACCCGACCTTGAGGATTGATCTCCATGATCGGGGATCATAGAGGAAGTATGTTTGTTTTCGAGTGCTTTGGCTGTTCTTGTCAGGGGCAATGGGATCTGGAGTGTTTTTATGAACTGAGCTTGAACTCTCATTAGTGAGCTCCACCTTGTAATACGTCAAATCTCGTCTTCTAGCCGGCAGGCCAATTATCTGGCGCGTGTTGTGTTTGTGGCATGTTGCTGTGAGAATCTGGAGCTCTGTGCTGCTCTGTTAATGTTAGTATAGTTGGCAGTGTGAGCATTTACCCTGCAGGGCGCTGAGACCCGAAGAGCGTCAGAGGGCAGGTTCATGGCTGTGCATATGCACAGAAGATGAGATGGGGAGAAGGTGAGACTGTACGCAGCGGTCAAGGTCATCGAGGGAATGACTGTACCTGTATTTAAAAGTGAAACCAACAGTACAATACGATGCGAGACAAAATATTATGAAATGTGAATTGTATTGTCATAATTTGTATCGTTTTGTTGTCTTATTTATATTTTTATTTCTAGTCTAGCCTCAATGAAACAATATAAAGCATAATCTGTAAAAATATATTTTTGTGTTGCGTTACACAATGGATGACCTCAGTGCTGACTTATTTTCTTTTTTGTGAATTGGAGTGTGTGCAAAGGATTGTGGGTGATTGAAAGACACAAAGGAAACACTTCAAGATACGCCAAATGAAGGCTGCGAAAAGAAGGCTGCCTTACAAGGATCCTTCAAGTTGAGATGGCCTTCAATGGCACTTGATGATGTGGCAGCTGAAGTATGCAGCCTTACTAGGATATAGCTTTCCGTTTGAGAAGCACACTAGTAATCCTAAAGTCCTGAATTTTCTGCTTCAGGTGTGTTTAATCAGGGTTGAAGCTAAACTCTGCAGAGCACTTGTACTTAAACAGCAGAATTTGGACCGTCCTGGACTATACTATTTTGGTTTCAGGCATTCAGAGCACAAAAGACGTAGATACTGGGATACAGACATAGCTGATCCTCATAATGTCTTAAAGAGGACCTATTATGCAAAAATCACTTTTATAAAGTGTTTGAACACTTGTGTGGCTGCAGTAGACAGACAGCCCTGAGTAAGAAGCAGCAGTCTACCATTACTGTTTTCTCACTATAGCTGCTGGAGATATACAAGGTCAGCGCCAAAGAGGCATTGCAAGTGTTGTGTTTTGGGATGCACCAACGAACATAGGAGTCTCCATAGACTCCCTCTGTCTGAGCCGCTGAGGACACTGTGGTTAAGTTTAGTTTTAGAATGAAAATTGTAAAGCCTGGTCTAAAAATATATATGGTCTGTTTATAAAAGCTTACATTTTATACATTTAATAAGTACAAGCAAGCACTTTTTTTCCCCCTTTACTCGTATTGCACAAAAAGTGATTCAGTAACATTGAATGGTTTGCATATGGTGGTGTGTTCTTAATTACAGCTTTCCTAAAATTATGTCCTATTCATAAAATAAGAAATATCCCAATATATCGCCTTGTTTACAGTATCGCAACCTCTGTATCGTGATGCGTATCGTATCGCCAGGTTCTTGGCAATACACAGCCCTATTTGTTTAGGGATCAATACCAACTCTTGAATGTCAGCTACAGACAAAAAGTAAATATCACACATTTGCCTTTCAAATTGCCTTTTTGAATGAGCATCTTGGCTCTCTGTAAGGCTAATGTTGCTAAAGCTACCATTATCTCTGCCTGTTTACACTGATGCTGCCTTCATGGGCTACCAGAATGATCGTAGGAATGTGGTTGTTAAAAATTGCATATGAAAGCAATGTCGACCACTTGAATTTGTCAAGCTCATAATCACAAGTGGGACTTATAAAGTTTGTGATAGCAGACAATGGCACCATGAGACCAGGTATGTCATCGTTTTTAGCGTGCCGCGCTCTCCGTCTATGTAATATATAAACGCGCATTTAGTATGCATAGTACAATCAGATGACTGACTTTTAAACCGATTGAACATATAAGGTTGAACAGCTCTACTGAAATTTTCAGTGCGTGAGATTTTCTGTTTTGTTTTTGCTGGCTCTAGAAGCTCCGCCCTCTTCTGAAATGGGGACCGGGAACACCAGCTCATTTGCATTTAAAGGGACAAAATGACACATTTTGGCTCATACCCTAAAACTGGCAATTTTAACAAGCTACAAAAATTATCTGTCGGGTATTTTGAGCTAAAATTTTACATACACATCTTGTAAAAGCGGCATAATAGGTTACATAAACATCAGTGCGTGTTTTTCACATAACACCTGAGGCTTAGATGCAGCTCTTCTTAAAGTTTCCAAAGCCAGACACAGTAGAGTGAAGTGGGAGCTAAAATGTGGACCTTGAACAGCAATTGAAGGGCCAATATATCTGAATAAGTTGAATGATAGGTTATATTTGACATGCCACAAGGTAGTGCAGTAATGTCTGGTTTTGATGTTTAAAGGCTGTCTCCAAAACAGAAGAAGTGTCCTGAGTCTTTCAGTGTCGAAATGCTCTTAAAGTCAATTTATCACTTCGCCTGGCTTCTATTGCATCGTCGAGACTCCGTCTGATAGGATTCTGTCTGTCTCAGTGGACAGGTTATAGCGCCGTAACTTTAACCTGCAGTTCTGTGGCGAAATGGGAGGAGTCTAAATCAATCATCGGGACTCAGGCCGTCACCAGGGGCAACTGGTAATTGCAGCTCTGCTGCCTGATACTTTCAGAGCGGCAGTTCTTATTTGACCTCGATGCGGACTTTTCACAGTTGCTCGTCTCTGTTGGTTTGCTGTGGAGCAAAGAGTGATCTATGAATGAATTGCATGTGCCTGGTGGGGGTTAATGCTAATTAATGCAGCTCCCCCTAGAGGAAACTGTGGAGGGCATTTTCACATTGTTTGTGTGTGTGTGTGTGTGTGTGTGTGTGTTTGCTGCAGGTTCTGAATGCTGTATTTTTTTAAAGCACCGCAGTAATTAGCTAACCACGTGAAACTTCACCATCCTCAGCAATGATGAAATTTTTCGTAAGCTGTACACACACACACACATAATAGTGATGCATAGACAGCAACGCAGGGTCAGAAAGCTCTCGGATTTCATCAAAAATATCTTAATTTGTGTTCTGAAGATGAACGAAGGTCTTAGGGGTTTGGAACGACATGAGGGTAATAATTAATGACAGAATTTTCATTTTGAGGTGAACCATCCCTTTAACTAATGTTATTATCTGTTTCAGGCAGATTAGTTAACTAGTATGGATGTTACAATATCAAAATCTCATGATGTGATATCTTGATTTGAAGTCCACAATACAATAATTATTGCGATGTTTGAAGTCTACAAGTGAGTTGATTTGTACCTGAACTTTAAAAGGGACTCAGCACCTTTTTATTTGTGATATACTGTCTCAGTCTAAATTACATTCACACTCTTGTTTTTTGGGAAGCCAGACAAATAGCCATAACAGTAATAGCCATATATTGTAAAACAGTTGCACTGTAAAATAGATAAAAATGAATATTTCATAGGTATTATTTTTGCTTACTACAATAGGGAAATTACAATATTTTCTTCCTAATTTCTACACTTGAAAGATGGTTTGAATTTGGACTGCAGTAACGTTACCCATTTAAACCACTAGCTGTTAGCAATTAATACTGCACTTTAAAGCTTTTATTTTGACGGAAACAACAGTAGACCTTTATTTTGAAGGAAAGCTCCAGCTTCAGTGAAAAAACGCGTCTCACTACAAATAGGGCTGGGCGATATGCCCAAAAAATTTATCACAATAATTTTTTTCATAGCAGTCAATCTTGATAATTATCATGATAAATGTCAAATTTGTATTTCTTTCAACTTTAAAGGCAGATTTTTGCTACAATGTGAAAGTTGTAAAAACCAGATGGTTAATTTTGGCTTTAAAATATTCTTTATGGTCAGAACATGACAAACACTTCATGTTTTTGAATTCTTTACACTTTTCCCAGTCATTTTTCCTTAAAATAAATGTCTTAATAAGAAAAAATAATTTCTTTGTTCTGCATGTTTTAATGAGTAATATAGTTTTAAATCAAGAAACAGGTTTGTGTTGTCTGATAATATTAATAATAATGTATCCTAGAAATGCACATTTGATAGTAGGACGATAGTATTTGAGTTAGGATGCAGATGTAGGTTTATGTTCATGATCAAAATCAGTAATATCAATAATAAGTTGTAGCAACCTCATTTTTAATATGGTGAAATGCAAGCATTCGGTTTTGATTCCATTACTCTTCCATAATAGCATACATTTTAGATCATGATAATAATAGTTGACGCCACAAATATAACACCTCAGTACCATGGTAAAAATGTAATATGGTTTCTAGGTGTTTGTATGAGAAACAGTAGTCTAAATATGTTTAGTATAAATGCTATAGCTTAATCACATAAAATACTGTATTTATATTCCATTACTCCTCCTATACATTTAATACGTGTCTACATTAATAATAGAATAAAATTTGACATGAATACCCGAATTTCTGACACAGTACCCTGATGCAAAAAAATCTATGGTAAATGATTGCGATTTGTAGATTAAATTCTGACAGTGTTTCTCCTGTTTGTCAGTGCTGTTTCATCTAACTTTCACCTGAGTCATTTGTGTTCTTCTCTGAATTCAAGCGCTTCACACTGGATCTCACAGTGCTCTTTAGTGACCGAGACTCATCAGCGAGTGAGCGCATCTGTAATAGTTTGAACTTTGATCCGAGCGAATGAAAGGTCCGAGTGGCGCGCTTCAAATGACTAGCACTCTTTCGTTCCACCTTTGCCATAAACATTCTATCGAACATTTATCGAACTCTTGTTATCGTTTTTTGAGGAAATTTATATCGCACGATAGTTATCGTTATTGATTTATCGCCCAGCACAAACTGATCGCCTGAATGACGTGTGCGCTTCACTTTGAAATGCACAGCGAGTTGATGATAGGATTGAACCATATTGTGCTTTCGGTTTTAGTTCTTTTGACAGATACTGTGTCAAAACACAATGGCCCAAAACACAGCTTTAAAGACCTTTTATGTTAGAACAAGAAGTTTAAATATATTTTAAAAACTACACTTTTTGGCTGAAAGACCTATCGTTTCATATCGTCATGTGACTGCGACGATAGAGACAGTTTTGCTATTCTGATATCACGATATTGGTAATGCCGTTATAATAGTTCACTGAAGTCGGTTTTGTAGTTTCGCACTTTCATAGTCTGCACCAAAACCCCTGGTCTAGGAGTGAGCTCATCCTTGCTGAAACGGCTAATTCTCCCACTCACCTCTTTCTACCGAATGTTTGTCTGCATTGTCTCTTGTTTCCTTTTTCCTCCTTTTGTTCCCTTGTTTTCTCATTTTTCTTTCTTTCTTTAGATGCCTATTGTAGTCTTTCTTTTGTCTCGCTCTCTCTCTCCCTCCACCTTTTGCTCCAGCGTTGGCTTTGTCTTTGCTCTAGGAATCCTTCCAGACAGTGTGATGTGCTCTAAAAGGATCTCCCTCTCACGCTTCAATCCCAGAGCGCAGTGGAAAAACCATCAGCATGCCCCTTGTAACACGCACAAGTGCTTTTGCTGCTCCCTGGCAATCATGCACTCCAAAAATAAAAGGCCAATGATAATGAGAAGAAAAATCATATTAGTGCGCCTGAAAGCAGCAAACGGTTTCGAGAAAGGTGACAATGCCCTCAGGATAAATCCACTTATAGGTTTTGAGAACATGCATTGTAATTTGTCTTACACTCTGACTTTTATGGAGTCTGAAGGCACGGCCTGACAGGCATAACCAATCTACCCACAGAGCTGATATGAGCACTGATCACTGTTCAAACAAGTGTGCTGGTAGCCAGATGGTAATTGAAATGCACAATGGGCCGGCCCCATCGCTCAAGCGGTTGAGCAGAAAGCACCGACAAGGCTCATCTATCGCTCTCTTTGTACATTGCACTGTGTTCGATTGATGGGAGGGTGGAGATGATCGTATCTGTCTGCTCTGGCATTGATATGAACACGACTGCCGATCCGTAGGGACCGATCCAGTAAATCAATTAGCCGCTTTGTGCGGATGCATCGAATACTGAATTGCGTTACACAATGCCCATAAATGAGGAGGACATGAGAAAAAAAATGGTGTTGTACAAATGAGCTTGGAGTTAGAGGTCCAGATTTTCTGTTTTGAATCCAAACCATGTCACTTAAATGCCTCATGCAAATCTGTTTTCATGTTGGGCTTTTATGTTAATTTTGGGGTTATTGCATGAGGCTTCCAAAGAGGTTTTTCTGTTTACTAAGCACTGGGAATCTGCAGGAGTGTGCATGCCTAGTCATTGCTGAAACGGGTGCTCATTTAGGACTTTAATTAAGACTAAATGTGCTTTCAAACTCAGCGATACGGCGCAGGCTTCATTTACAGGAACCTCATTTTTCAGGAACCTGATGATCTGGAGTCTTTCAGCACTGCGTGTGAGACACTGAATGAACACACAGCCTATGGGGGAATACCGTGGAATGATGAATGAAGGGTCATAATGCCTTTTTAAAATTTACATAAATCAAGTGCAGTCTTTTCAGATTATACATTTGTTTCTCACTCATTCTCACTCGTTACGCTCTTTTATGTAGTTGTTATTTCCTTTGAGGTGAAAGCAAGATAAAAAAAAAAATTATTGTATATTGTGAAAAAAAAAAAATTCTTGGACCGAGTGCTGCTTGATCTTTTGTTTTCATTTCTAATAAAAGCAGAGTAACCTTTTTGAATCTTAATTTACCCAAATTATAGACTTTCTGCATAATAAAATGATTTGTAAAAGGCACTTTTAAATAATAGTTCACTCAGAAAATCTTATTTATTCATTCTTTTTTTTTTTCTATGGAGCTCAAAAAGGCGGCTTTTTTAAGAATGTTGGCGGCTGGTTTCCATTCATCAAGTTAGCAGCCACAACTCCACAAAAATGACAAAAGCACTGAAAATATCACCTTAAAAGTGGTACATACACTACCAGTCAAAAGTTTTTGAACAGTAAGATTTTTAATGTTTTTTTAAAAGAAGTTTCCTCTGCTCACAAAGCCTGCATTTATTTGATCCAAAATACAGAAAAAGTAGTAAATATTTTTACTATTTAAAATAACTGCTTGCTTTTTGAATATATTTTAAAATGAAATGTATTCCTGTGATTTAAATCTGAGTTTTCAGCATCATTACTCCAGTCATTAGTGTCACATGATACTTCAGAAATCATTGTAATATGCTGAGAAACATTTTTTATTATTATTATTATTATTATTATTATTATCATTGTTGTTGTTGTTATTATTATTATTATTATTATTATTATTATTATTATTATTATTATTATTATTATTATTTAAAACAGTTGAGTAATTTTTTTTTTTTCAGGTTTCTTTGAATAGAAAGATCCAAAGATCAGCATTTATCTGAAATAAAAAGTAACATACACTATAACATTCAGAAGCTTGGAGTCAGTATAATAGTTATATAAATACTTTTATTTAGCAGGAATGGTTTAAATTGGTCAAAAGTGATGATAAAGACATTTATAATGTTACAAAAGATTTTTATTTCAGATAAATGCTGTTCTTCTGAACTTTCTATTCGTCAAAGAAACCTGAACAAATTCTGCTCAGCTGTTTTCAACACAATAATAATAATAATACATGTTTTTTGAGCAGCAATTCAGAATATTAGAATGATTTCTGAAGGATCATGTGACTGGAATAATGATGCTAAAAATTCTTTGAAATCACAGGAATAAATTAAATTTTAAAATTTATTAAAAAAGAAAAATATTTTTTATTAGTAAAAATATTTCACAATTTGACTCTTTTTGCTATGCTTTGGATCAAATAAATGCAGGCTTGATGAGCAGAAGAGAAAAAAACTCAAGTCAAAAACTGTTCAATAACGTCTCAGTAAAAATGGATTAGTAAATGAATTATTCTATTCAACCAGTTCTTCTCTATGAAGAATTCAGCACACTAACTCACAAGGGAAAGTTTATTGCTGAACAATAATTTATTAGATAAAGCCATATGGACTTTTTATGATGCTTTATGGTGTTTTTTTAAGCTTCACAGACATGATTGTTTTGAATTGTTGAATGGAAAAGAGCTATGTGGCGATTCTTCAAAAAGTTCCTTTTTTGTTTCACCAAAAAAAATAACAGCGAACAAGTTTTGAATGACACTAATATAAGTAAATAATGACAGAATTTTCATTTTCCCAGAATTAGCACAAAAAAATTGACAAACATACCCCTCAGGCCATTTGTGTCTGTCTAACCTTATTCGTCTCTCCTGCATTTGCGTCCCTGTAGACGCATCTTCATGGGGTAGTTAAAAGCCTGGGCTTAATTTAACCGCCAGTTTAAGTTCCCTTCGTGTCGGATAGGCTCTGCTCTCAACGCTTCACAAGGCCTCCACTTAGTCAAAACAACTGTTAATTGACAGGCAGAACGACCCTGAACAGCCCTTGAATAAAACATGAGAGAGGCTGGAAGTTACGCATGATCAAGTGGGAATTTAGAGGAAAGGGAACGAGAAATCTATAGACTCATAGCTCTCCATCTGCTTACAGTTCATATTTTAGGCTTCTTGCTGATCACAGGCTTTAATTTGTCTACCCTAAACGAGTTTAAACAATCAGTCTAATCAGCCACTAGGCTTCGGTCCGTTGGAGACCTAGAGGAAAGACTGCATTGTGGTAATTCATAATCTTTTGTGTGCACAGCGTGTCATGGAAAGATTGAAAGCCGAGAACAAAATGAAATTATTGACTGCTTTTCATTGCCTTGGCTCCCTCCTGGGATCGGCTTTTTAGGCTGAGAACAGCAGAGGAAAATCATGCCATGTGCTCGGGATGGCAGCCTACAACAACACTGACAGTCAGACAAACTCCAAAGATGTCTGCTGTATCTGTGTTGTTCATAAGCTCCATTCCAAGCCCAAGTCAGCATTTTAAGGCGTCACTGGCATCCTCCCCTATGCTGAGGCCATTTTAAACAATAGGCAATAGTAATATACCTTGTTTCAGTATGTTTTTTTCCCAAAATTGTATGTGTTGTGTATTATGCTGTTTAAATTGTTTTGCATAGCAACATGCTGTAGTGGAATACTTACCCATGTGTTTCACTCTGAAACTGAGATGTTGCCCATGTGAAGCGTTCCTAATTGGTAATGCCATAGTGGCTGTTCATACAGGATTCGTTCGTGTCTTTTCACAGTTTGGCCATCTGTCTATTTTCAGTGTCTTGTTGCATGGTGGCATCAAATAAGATGCATGTCATTTTAAAAAGAATTCATTTTCTGGAGCATATTGCAAAGTAGCAGTCAGGTAGATTCATGTTTTGAGTGTGCTGCAACGATTCCTCAATTCTATTCGAGTATTTGATTTAAAAAAAAAAAAAAAAAAAATCGATTTGCATTTTGCTCGTGTCGAGTAATCGGCAAAATACCGGAAGTAGCGCATTCCACGTGTTAAACCCATTTAAAAATCATCATAAAGATGCTATTAAGAATTCATAAACACTACAGTTCAATTAAATAAATATATGCGATACAAGTTTTATACATGCATTTTAATTATTTACATGCTGTGTAGGCTACGTACGTGCATCTCAGAGCGGCTCTATTCACAGTAAATGCTCCTGCACAACCAGTTTTCATGTACATGTGTGGAGCATCTCATACTCCATCTCTGCATGTTGTTGTGAGTTTGGATGTATTATAACGTTCATCTGTGAATACAACGTGTGGTACTTCATCAGATTTGTACTAAACCTAGGCAAATACAGGAGAATACAGCATTATCTTTCTCAATTATGCTAAATGTTCATCGCGATTTCAAAATAAAAGTTTAAACCCTCACCCTGAGTTTACACGTTTACACACTGAGTTGACGTCACGCTTACGCCGACTGATAATGTATTCATGTCATGACAGATGAAGCTTGCGCAGCTTAAACATGAGTGTGTGAGAGAGACTCGTGCAGAAATCAAAACAAATGAATGCAACAACACTCACAGAAAGTTAAAGATGCATACTGCGGTAGAATTAAAAAATATTTATGATATGATTCAGGTACGCAACATTGCATGACCAGTATGATTCCCCAAATATCAACACGACTGCTATGTGACACTGATTTTATATAGTAGTAGTTCAATAAACAGGAAGTTTAAAATAAGCGGCTTTATTGTCAATTTCGTTGCAGAAAATCATGCTGCATGTCTCCGAGCAACACAGCAGTGTTTCCTTAATGAATCCACATTTTTGAATGATTCAGAAACTCATTCATAGACTAAATGACTCGCTCATTTGCCGCCACATAATATACATAATTACACACACATATATTAGGCAAACTCAAATTTTGTATGCGATTACTCGCGATTTAATCGTTTGCCAGCTCTAATTTAAAAGTATCATTGCATTTTTCACAACATTTCTTATTTGTATGTTTAAAAAATATTTAAAACAGTAATTTTATTAAATTATTTATGCATTTGAAATTTTGCAGTGTAAATGCATTTATAGTGAATATTTGTAATTTAGTCCAGATTGGGGGAATTGTAATGTTTAATAATTTTTTAATGATGTACATTTGTTGGCATTGGAAAAAAAGTATACATTTTTGTTTGTATATGCTGTCAATTATACATCTTAGAATCGGAAATCTGCAAAAATCTGTATCGGCAGGTCACGCTTACAAAAAAAATCGGAAATCTGAATCGGCCAAGAAAATTTCAATCTCTACTTTTGATACTTTATTTGAACTAATTATTATTGCCTCACTTCCTATTGTTTATGTGTATTAAGTCCTTTTAAAGGCTATTGTTTATTTGGGTCTATTTTTATTACTACAAAAAAATTATTATAATCATCCGATTACTCAATTAATCGTCAGAATAATCGACAGATTACTCGATTATCAAAATAATCGTTAGTGACAGCCCTAGTTTTGAGTGCACACCCTGAACCCTAAGTGTTCTAAAACTATTGACAACACATCCAACGAGTTCTTAAAGGGATATTCACCTAAAAGTACAAATTCTGTCATTAATTACTCACCCTTATGTCGTTCCAAACCCGTAAGAACTTTGTCCATCTTCAGAACAAATTAAGATATTTTTGATGAAATCTAAGAGCTTTCTGACCCTGCATACACAGCAATGTTTGAGGTACCACGGAAGAGAAGAAATTGTTGAGTAAACTCATTATTTTTGTTTTCTTTGTGCACAAAAAGTATTCTTGTAGCTGTTGAACCACTGATGTCACATGGGCTATTTTAACGACATCTTTAACTTTCTGGGCCTTGAACGTGGCGGTTGCTTAGCTGTCTATGCAGGGTCAGAAAACTCTTGGATTTCATCAGAAATATCTTAATTTGTGTTTTAAAGATGAACAGGTCTTACAGGTTTGGAACAACATAAGGGTGAGTAACTAATGACAGGATTTTCATTTTTGGTTGAACTATCCCTTTAATTCCATTCACATCAAAACAGGTGTTTGTTTTTGTTGGTGACTCCACCTTGAAAAAATTCAGGTTGCATTTGCTGAGCAAATACTAATATGATGAAGACGTGTCACACACACTGTATGCATACTCTTGTGTGTGCATAAAAACCTAAGTATACTTTAGGAAATGACATCCTACGTAGAATGTGGACAGCAAGCACTAGTGTTTAGAGCAGAGCTATAATTTCTTCCTTGTGCTTTTCACGCACCTTATCAGCCTCGTCACAACTGTTCTGCTTTTGGAGGAAGTATTCCTCCAAAGTGATAATGTTTGAAGACATGCCTAAATGTGGAGTGGCTCGGAGCCGAATCTCAGCCAGCCGTTTAATGGAAGCGAGCGAGATAGCTCAGAGAGAGGACGCCTAGAGCCACAGCTGAGACAAAGACACGCTTAGAGACGCAGACACACACTGTGTCCATTCATCTTTCCCCAGTGGGGGAAAAAAAGAAAAACACACATGCACAGAGTGAAGATACATCGACAGGGTGCTGCTGGCCAGTGACCTGAAAGTGGAATGACAGCACAGCAGACGCGGTCACGGTCACAGCGGGGGCTTCTGGGTAACAGGACATCTCTGCTGTAACGCTTCATCTTTCACATCAAAGGCCTTTGTGTGTCCCTGTTTTATTCTACCCTGTTAAAACGCATTGTGCGTTATCAGACCAAACAGCTTTTTTGGCTTTCATGTTGCTACATTTTGCATCGAACAATGGGGTTGTTTCCGGACAGGTTTTTAAAAGGTTTTACAATGAAGATGTCATGAAGGCAGGCAGCTGTAGATGAACCAATCAGCAGATATCCTTGACACTTTTTGATATTTATGTGCAGGGCTAACTTCCTGTCATTTTTGTGTTCTAGATGATGAAACATGCGTGGGACAGCTACAGGCAATACGGCTGGGGCCACAACGAACTCAAACCCATCGCCAAGAAAGGACATTCCACCAATATCTTCGGTAAGTAAGGAGCGCACATGCATGTTGGAGTTTCATTTACATATAAATGACTGCACTTGCGGGATGATTTGGTTCAGGGTGGTAAGGACAGACACGCGCAATCACATCTACATCCACTTTTGTGTGCCTTCTACAACCCGCACACTTGAACGATGAGACGTGCTTGCGCAGTTCACAGTCCCTAATCATTTCTCTGTTTGTTTGTTTGTGTTGTTTATCGCTGGCTCTCAGCTGCAGAGTTAAAGACGATTCGACTACTGGGACTGAATCTGATCTGTGTGTGTACATGCAAGCGTGCCTGAACAAAGAAATCACAAATGATCCTGTTTGCGTCTTACTCTGCTGCTGATGTAACTAAGGCTTTGTGTGCAGAGAAAAAGAATAGCAGAAAATGAAGGTTTTTGAGGAAAACATTCCAGGAGTTTTCTCCATATAGTGGACTTCAGTGGGGATTAATGGGTCCAAATTGCAGTTTCAATGCAGCCTCAAAGGGCTCTATACAATCCCAGCGAAGGAATAAGGGTCTTATTTAGGGAAATGTAAATACAAGTACATACAAAGGTATGTACTTTTTAACCACAAATTCAACTAGGGTCCTATGAAATTTTTATTTTTTCCCAAATTCCATTTTGTCTTTTGTCTTTTTCTTTTTCTTTTTTTTTTTCTGTTTTAAATTTTCTGGATTCCATTTTTTTCCGTTTTAATTTTTCTGGACTCCTTTTTAATGGTTAAATTACATTTTTTATTAATTAATCAGCATGTCTAATTAATTAAAATCATTAAACTTAAACTATTTAACATCAATTTAACAAAAAATTTAGGGCCCTGTGAAATGTTTTATTGTTGCCATGTTCTGTGTTTTAGCATGTCTAGTTATTTGAATGCGTAAAAACAAGTTTCATTTATTCTTAAAATGGCTTTGTGAAATGTTTATGTTTTTCAGAAATTCTGTGTTGTGTATTTGCTTTTTTCTGGTTATCAAATGAAGGCAGATAGAAGTATTACGTACATTCTACTGAACAGTAGTAATGTATTTCTGCCGCAGTGTCTTCACATTAAACCAAACTTTTATTTTGAGTAGTTGAAAATTGAGTCGTGAATACCTTTAAATTTGTGTGTATATGATGTGATGATAGTTTTACTCAAATTAAATAGTAAAATGCCCCCTAAAATTTTATGAATCGCTCCATAGACTGTACACTAACTCATGATCGCCTCAGTCCCCTTTAAATTTCATATGAAAATTGTGGCAGACTTTGATCGGCTCCTCCCAGTCTTTCAGCGCATTCTTTTTCAATCCGCAGAGCGAGAAACAGAGGACAATCGATAGATTGTTATAATATCTAAATCTGTGCAGTTATTTGTCTTAATACAGTTTACAAAATATGGAGGAGCAATCAGTTCCCAACCTACTGTTGCCTTTTCGCTGCTTTCACCCCTTTTTTACACCACAGCTGTTTCCTCCAGCCAAAATGAAGCACATATAAAATGATAATGTTCATTTTCATTTGAAAATGTAACTTTCAACATAATACATATTCTAGCGCATGTGGCAAAGAGGTTTACATACTTGAGCTAAGGAAAGAGGGTTGTATTAGTAATGCAAACAGTAAAATCCTGTATTTGTACAGTAAACAGGTGTGTATGTGTGTGTATGAGAGAGAGAAAGATCATAAAGACTTGTATTTGGCTTATT
>JAHKKF010502658.1:0-13610 GCA_019740295.1 Labeo calbasu
AGGTGGGTATTTGAAAGGACTCTAGTCTCAGGCCGTTTCTCAGTCTCAGACACTGATTGGCTATGTGGGGATGGATGAGAATGTACCGGCCAGAACAACAGGCATTGTGTGAGGCTGAGACGGCCGAAGGAGCAGGTGTTGTCCACTGGGACAGGGCTTTGGCATCAGAATAGATTCAGGATATGAATATGGGGATATTGTGCCCTCTTGAGCACCTGCAGACCCCCCGGACAAAAGGCCACGCAGGAAAAAAAAAAGGAAAAGGAAAGGCAATCCCACTCCGGTGGATGCATTCCAGCCTACATCCTTTCCTCAAAAAGTGTGGAAGACAGCCCTTCTATTTCATTATTGAACCTGCCCCCTCCTTTCTAGCTTAGAATAGTTATCTCTCTGGTCTTTCCATCTTTCTCACACACCGATTCTCTTCGATTACTGACCTATTCCTCGATTGAAGGCGCTGTGTGTTCAAGGGGTAAGAGATAGGCAAAAAAGTCCATCCATCAGGATTAATGATTTACTCTTATTGAAGTTTACACTGCAATTAATTCAAGTGAAATTTAAGTTACGTTACAGAGTCAGGGAGGCACCTCCTGACTTTGGATGAGGGGCCAGAGAGAGGAGCTCGGGGCCTCTTTAAAAGCTCTGTGTTTCCCCACTACTTTCCCTGCCCGTGATCCCTATCACTGGGGTGACGATGTAAGAGTCCTGCAGACAGAACGATATTGAATTCTGAGCCAGCCAGGACGACTGATATGTGACCACCCACCCAGCTTGTGGCTCTGTCCTGTGTCCCATTCCAGAACCCCATACCCATCAAAACTCAAGAACGACTTCTTAAGTTATAATGTCCTAGAATGTGCATTCTGTAGCTATTCTGTAGCTCCTGTAGTCCTTGACAATGGCACTTAAGAGTTATGAATTGAGATTGCAAGGCAGTGCCACAACATAATTCTGAGATGTTTTAATGTTTTGGACAAGTGCTTGGCCCGGGTGACAAGCAAAGACATCACTTGGTAAAGCTAGACATCGTGTCAGATTTGTACTTATAAGCGGTGGTACTCATGGGAAAGGACGGTTTAAGCATTTACCCATTTCTTCTTCCCCATCTCTCTCTAAACTTTCTCTAGGAGCTAGCTGACTTGTCTCACTTCATAATGAAATCAAGGTGTCATATTGCTCTATTTATATGATCTTGTGGGACCATTCATGCTCACTATGCAGACTTACGCTGTTCCCACAGTTGTTACTTTTATTCTCACAGTTCTGATGAGAATGGACTTTTACCAGTTCTAACTCACTGGCCATGTTTTAGGAAAGTTCTTTGCCTCAGGCAAGGACTGGAAGAGCGGCAGATCTATACAGTACGTAACGGCGCATGTGGCGGCGCTTCACCCTCTGTGTTATCAGCCATGTCGGAACAGTGCCGCAGTAAATACTGCGTCCCTTGGGGGACTGGCCCCGCGGTTTGATCAGTGATCCCACTCCTCAGAAGCAGCGGAGTGCTGTGCCCCTGTGCCCATGGCTCGTCCCGGGAGAGGGGGGCACCGGTCCACTGACTGCCAGGGGGGATTGGAGAGAAGGACTTGAGAGAGAGAGGGAGGAGGGTCAGGAAGATAAGGCCATGGGGTTTTGTAAAGGGAAGCTTGACTTTCAGAGCACAGGAAGAGGGGATGAATAACGTAGAGAAAAGGAGGAGGAGGGCAGCTGAAACTCCACACCTTCAGCGCATCTGATAACAGACTCCGCATTAAAGTTAGTGTAAAAGAGAAGGTTAGAGGTAAAATGTCAATAACGGCCGTGCAAGAGAGACCGAGAGAGAAACAGAGAGGGGAAAGGCGACTCAGAGAGAGAGAGGGGTTATAATCGCTCTGGTTTTGATGTGGAGCTTCACCATCTGTGAACGAGTTCCGTGTGAACGTAGTGTTCTCACTACGCTGACATATTGAGTGATTATGACAAATGAACTGGAGAAAAACTCCAGGTGGACATCAATAGCATTGATCTTCACTCTCAAGGTGAAACAGATCAATGCATTGGGCCTGTTTGTGGCTGTTACAGCAGATCTGGCTATAGAGTTCTCTTGAAGACTTACAGCCTAGCACCCCTACTGGCCAAAAGACTTACTTCACCAAAGAATAAATGACTAAACTAAATGTAAAACCTTTGAATTTTGCAAGGAGATCAGTCTAGGCAAATTATTTTACTGCTGATTCTTCTGCATTGCAACAATTGTGAGAGAGAAAGATTGGAAGTGCAAAGATCCACTCTGCACAAGCCCATCCCCATCTGTGCAGCATTACTGCACAGAGACACTTTGATGACAGCTATTTACTGACCCCGGAGTCGAGAGGTGGGTCTGGCCGAATTATTTTACAGATTCCATAGTAAAACGGTCAGCTTGAAAAGATGAGATTCACGACGGGAGACAATGGTCGACCACTGCGATCTGATTACGCCGTGCCCCCTTCACGGGTAAGCCGAGAGGGCTAGGAAGTGCCCCCGGGAGCAGAACACGAGGCCTGGAAACATTTGGCCATCGAGATGAGGCTCGTAAAGTTATCTCCTCGCCACACACACTTACTCACCGCTCCAAAGGCGGCTGCAAAGGCTATTTGTGGCGTAGAGCTAAATGGGGAGACATGCAAGGGTGTTGCATGCTGCGAATTTTGTAAATTATCACCACCGTCTTTGTTTTGCTTTCTATTACAATGTCTGTTCTCAGGTGGTTCTTATGAGAACCATTTGAGTTTTCTTTCAGTGGTTGCTTGTTATTGTGTTTATGCTCAGCTTTTCATAGTTAGAGTCTAACGAATGTTAGTCAGTTTTTATTGTAATGATACAAACTTGTTTTGGACTGATTCCAGATGCTTTTTATTTTAAGAAACCCAAATAATATTATTGTTGGCTAAGAGTTCTTATCTCGCTAGCAACTGTTTCAATGCCAGGGTTTTAAAAAAAAATCCAACAAGGAAAGAGACACTTGCCGACGCTCCATTTGAAGGCGGCAAAATGAAAAGTGTCCATTGATGCCACACACAGTGGCCAAGCATTGGAGCCATTTAGCTTGTAGAAACGCTATCTGATGAGGCCACTGCGTGTGTGTGTGTGTGTGTGTGTACCGTGTGTGACGTAGGCCCGTTTTCATTCAGACGGGCGCTCAAATGGCCAGCTCAGAGGAGGCGCTGAGGCCAGTGGGTCAGCGCCTATCTTCCCCCTCAGCCCAGATCGCTTTCAGGACAGAGCGGGGACAAGCCGGAGTGAATTTCAATCGCCCGACACTGCCTATTGTACATCAGCGCTGGCAGGGACCCACAGATATACTCTACGCTTAGAAGCGGGGCGTAGTCCAACTACCCTAAACTACCACAGCCCACCACGATCAGAGAGTTTGAGCCGACGTGCAACATCAAAATGTCCTTTGAAAAGCCCACTTTGTTTCTTCCCTTTTCCTTCTTTTAGCTTTTAGACCAGCGTGTGAAGCAAGTGTTAAGATTCGTTTTGTAAAGTTAGGCTGGTGCAAACAATGACTCTAACTCAGTCATGCTAATGAATGTGACACCTTTTTTCTCCTAAAGCGACCAAGAAAACATGGGTGATGTTTTAGGCACTGGTTCTACTGGGCCATAAATATACTGAAAGCAAGTATGCAAACACAGATGCGAATGCTTGAACTCCATTTGTATTTAATATGTTTTTATCCAAGTATTATTCATCTACCTATAAGAATATTCACAGTTTAACTAACTTTAAGCTCAAGATTGCTCTGACACATTTTAGCACAATAAACCCATTTTTATGATTAACTCTTGGATGTGCCTTCATCAATATGATTGACTGGGTTTTAATTAGTGCACATAATGTGTTCGTTCATCACTGATTATCAGTTCATCAGTTCATTTGCTTTGAGACAGATGACGTGATCTCAATTAATTTATATGGATGATATTGTCCTGCGCAACACTGTTAAATTAGATCAAATTAGCTGGATTAAACTTGGATTAAACTTGGGGATCAGGTTCATTCATGTGCATAACTAGAACGCATGATGTGTACTGACACCAATGTCTCGCTGTTACACTATGAACACTGACTTAATAAATAAAACACAGAACATCACAATACAGGTGCTATTTAATCAGGTCATTACTCTGTCCCTAGGCTCTGTGCGTTACAGTGAAATTCCATTTGAGGAAGTAAAGATTTTAGCCATCTGAGGAACCACATGTACCTGCAAACACTCCTGGGGTCAGAAGGGAAAAAACGTGAAAGGTTCCGACTCCTCGGCCCACCTGTGAAATGAAGCCTTTTCATGGATCAACAAATCCATCAGCATCTTATTCTTTCCTCTGAGCAGAAATCTGAGCAATTATTTTTGACGTGTAACATCAATAATCTCATTTATTTTTCCCCCCGTCTCTCTTGGCGGCGTGCGCTCCATTCTCTTGTCCGTGTCTGCGGGGAAATGTGAGATAGAACACTCGATAAACCAATTTTTTGCACCATCGATCCTACAATTGTTTTATTTCTCTGCCTCTATCCTCCACCCGGCTCTACTCTCTCTTATGAAAATGTTATTGACGGCAGCATGGTGTTAAATTATTAAGTAAATGTTAGCAGATGCCGGCGATGTGTTCGCTGTCTGCGTGTATCTGTTTGTGCAAACGCGCTAAGGTCGCGTGTGCGTTTTGTAAAGAACAGCGGGGATGTGCGGCTCCTGAGATGAATAGTCAGATGATAGCGGGACACTGAAACAGACACTATTAGAGAAGACGCTGTTAGGCTACGGATCTGGCGTGCTGCCATTAGACAGCGACACGTTTTAGCATAGCAGGGTGATCTCTTTTCCTCTCGCTCTGCTGTGAGGATCAATGTAGCGCCACTGTCCCACTCGAACGAGCGCTCGCTTTATTGTTTACCACCCCTGATGGATTTCTTTAGTGTTTTTTCTATCGAGTTTCAGCGGTATTGTTCGTAAAAGTTTCTTGTTTACCGTATCATAATTTAATGGGAGCTGGCATTTAGATGCTTATTGGACCGCAGTGTCTTTTGTAATGGCCTTGTGTCGCTAATGGCTAATAGCTAATGTGTCTGTGTGGACCAAGCTCACACAACAGATGATAGGCAGGGGTCAAGTTTCCCCCTACACACACACACACGCAAACACACATAGCCAGCTGTCAGTAATAACTCATCCTCTTGTTATGCTTTTTTAATTAGTTTTGTTTAGTTATGAGCCCCGTGTGAGCCGTTAGCATAGCGTTGTTGTACCCGTGTCACCGGTGTGTTTGTGAGTGTGTGTTTGAGCCTTATGTGATTCATTAATCAGCTTGCTTTGTGTCTCTCATTTGCATAGAAGCATGTTTAGTCCAAATTAGCTGCTCGGGTGAATTGCTCTCACTGTGGGAGTAAATAGTTTGGTGTGTGTATGTGTGTGTGTAACTTGAATTGTTTACTTCACGCCTCCGCATCAGTCGACGCTGGCTGCGAGTTCACAAAACTGAACCCATAGGGCAATAATCGTGCCCTTGCTTTGAGAATGTAATTATCCTATCACATAAATACGCATCAGTGAACAAACATAGATGAGCGTAAAATCGACACACAAACACTGTGAAGTATTAAAAACACATGCACAAAGGTAGATACACAAACACACAAGCAGAACATGCTTGTTTCAACATAACCAGGGTGTTGGACCAGGGAACATCAGGGAATATGTAGTAACATGCATTTTTATTTAATGCTGCAAATTCGATTTTACGTCATTTTGATGTCTTGCAATGTTGTGACTTTTTTTCATTTATCTTGAACATGTCTGCAAAGTGTCGACACTCTGAAGTGTTTTGGAATGTGCTCATAAAATTTCAGTTGTAGTTAATGTTTGTTTTTGCTATATCCGTTTCTCAACTACTCTCTCTAAGTATTTACATTTGCATTTGGCAGATGCTTTTATCCAAAGATTCTTATGCTACATTGAATGTGCACATTTGTATAATTTCAGTTCATTGGTAAATGAACACATGATGTTGGCATTGCTAGTGCCATGCTGTAGTGTTTGAGCTTCAGGAAAGCACCCTTGAAAGCACAAAAGATATTAATAGAAAAAAAAGTTTAAAATATATTTCTAGCACTGTTTGTAACATCAGTAGTAATATTAGTTGTAGTAGTAGTAGTAGTAATGTAACTTGTGAGAGTAGTTAATTTTATTTATTTATTTATTCATTCATTGGTGGTTTGTGGTTAATTTTATTCAGTGTAATCAGAATGGCCATGCCGAGATTTTTAACCTAATGCTACAAGGGTTAATTTACCATATTTAGGACATACCTTCTGAAATACTCTATTAGAAGATGCTGGCACACCTATGACCAGGTACAGTATCCGTATATCAGTTGAATTGTTTAGTAATGCAATATTGTGACATTCCTTGGCAACAGTGAATAACTAAACATTGTGTCATGCCTAAAACACGTTTTTACTTGTTTGGGACAGTTTGCCACTTTTGCATTACATGTGTATTGTGGTTGCTCTAACTTGTAAGTAATGGAAACCAATGCTGAAGTCTTTTGTGGTAAATCTTGACACTATATAACGCTGTGTCCTCTTAAGAGTGTTTAGATTCCTATTGAAGCAGCGCTATTGTCATGAATTCAGTAAAGTATGCTCACATTCACACATGCTCAGCTGGGGTGCTAACAGCTGTAAGAGTCAGATAGTAGCCAATGCCGCCACATTAGGTAATGAGGTCAAACTGAGAGCTTGAGTGATAACCTGTGAACTCTGATCTTAGACAGGCCTGCTGGGGGTCTCGAACCTGCTCGCTCTCCCAGCTCGTTCTCTTTTATTCTTTAAGTCAGCACTCATTTCTTCAATCAATCAGTCAGTCGATCAATTAGATAGGTTACGGCTATTTTTGCCTGTGTTTGTGCGTGTTTCATGCATCTGCTGCACTGCAGCTCATCATGCGTGGCTACATTAGCTCTTACGGGTGTTTCATTACATGTCTCTCTGGAGGTTCAGACTATTTTCACAGCACAAAACAACACAAGAGTCCAGTCAGCAAAGGATACACACGCACACCAGTTCTCAGCTGCGCCAGGGAACAAAACAACACAAAAACAAACAAGCCCGCACCATTAGCATGCAGCCGACTGCCAGGTACGTTTACGTATAACAGCTAGCTGGAGCTCTAATAAATGGCTCTTTTTCCCCGTTAAATCTGGATTAGATAGAAGATAGAAGTGTAGAAAGAGGCCAAAGCTGTTAAATTTAATTTCAAGTTGAAATTTATTTCGCGTCACACACACACAGCACTGTTTGCTAGTTTACACCGTCGTTATCTAACCGGCTAAATGCACAGCTCATTCGTTAGTTGAGTCATCAGAGACGGGTGGTTTTAATGACTCAATGACCAGAGGCTAACTCGTGTCTCCCCGCTGAGTTAATTACGGAATAAAACGACACACTGTGCTTTTTCATCAGTAGCTCTTTAGCGGAAAACCGCTCTGAGGAGAAGCAAAGATTGTTTTATGGTTTATAGTGAAATAGCATGATAATATAAAACATTCAGTTACTTCATCATTTAGCAGATACTTTACAGCAAAGTGACGTACTAAGTGTTAAGTGCAGGTGCCAGAACACCCTGGTGTTTAGTTACTCTCTCAAGGTCGCGCTGGTGGTCGGGCAGGATGAGGAGCTCAGTAACTCAATTCATCCTACCTGTGTTCTCTTTAAAAGTCTATCTTGGTAAATCAATGACAGGTTTCAACAACAAATATCCAGTTGGCAAAATAATATGACCAAAAATGGCATAATACATTTTGCATTGTAAATTCAACTCAAGCACTGATTTACATCAGCCTTCTTCATTTCAGTGAATGCTATGGAAGGAGCTGTCAAGTCACCCTAGGCCTGTAGTTTGTAAGGTGACCTCCAAAATTCAAACAATATCAACTTTGACTTAATTTGCCACTGACCCAGTCTACATAGCTAATGATTAATAGTCAATATACATGACATATCATCAGTCAAAACAATTTGTGACTAATCCTGTGTACTTGTAATGATGTGATGTAAAACACAACATCAAACAGATATGATGACATTTAGGGCCTGTTTACACCTGGTCACTTCATGCATTTTCTCTGATTGGACAGCTATCCGATTGTGAAACGACCGGGCGTAAATGCCCTCCAAAACGCTTTCGAGATGCATTAAAATCCGATGGCTCAAACCACTTCAGGAGTTGGTCTGGGCCACATTGCAGACAAAACTGGACAAGTGTAAATGCATCTGGCTGTTGAAACCACATATGCAAATTTTACTCTAGGCTATATAGCATAATATGACAGTGCTAATGCAACACGCATTGCCGCGTATGAGTAGCTGAGTATCTCTTCAGCAAACTGCCACAAATTAAACTGAAAGTAATTTGCGGACACTCAACACACAGTCATCTTCATTAAAAGTAGTGAGACTATACTATCTTTCCAGTGCTGATGCCGCGCTTTCTCCTTTTGCGGTCTTTGATCTTGAAATTAGCTGATTGTGAATAAAATGCAGTGCATATCTGTTGCTTTCAGTGACGTGAATTCAATTTTGCATATAGTGCGGGAAGTGAAGACCGGATTTATATCCGTTTGCGAAGACACATTTATGTGGCCAAGTGTAAATGGAAACGTTTTAACAAATCAGACAGATATCCGATCAGAGAAAACGCACAAAGTAAATAGGCCTTTAGAGCAAAATTCTCTAGTATCAAAGTCACAGTAACAAAAATATTCATCCAAAACTGTGAGTCCATGTATCTGTGAAACTGATGACTAATTTTGTATTTGTCATTAGCCACCAATCCAGAAAAGCCACTTTGTTAACATAGGCTACTTAAAAAATTATTTTTAGAAATGTAAGATATCCATGTCTGCTTGACTGACATAGCAAACAGCTTTTTCAATGGGTTTCTGTTTTCAAAAAAAGGGCTGAATTTGAGTACACATTTTGTAAACTAAGTGTGCATTTCATTTTAGAAATTCTGTGACACAAAACCCATATAACTGTATTAATTAATGCATTATAACACATTTATAACAATGTAATAAAGACATCTTATAACAATGTGTTTGTTCTTGCAAGGATTTTTACACTATTGTGTAAAAATAAAGGTTCTTTATTGGCATTAGTGGTTCTATGAAGAACCTTGAACATCCGTAGAATCTTTCAAATGCAGAAGGTTCTATCAATTTTTTAAATGTTCTTCAAAATTGTTCTTTAGGAACTGTTCACTGAAAGTTTCTTTGGAGAACCAAAAATGATTATTCTATGGCATCACTGCAAAAACACCCTTTTGGAACCTTCATTTTTATGTGTGTAGCCACACACATTATACTTCCCATTCATAGTGATGCTTTTAAAATGTGTAAAGCATCACAATTGACGCCAAACTTAATGGTTAAGGCATTAGCAGTTGCATTTCGAATAGCCTCATATGTATAGGCTTCTTACAGTAGAGCGTCTCTTTTTCTATAAATGGCATAACAAGGTACTGCTATCATGTAATAACAGGCATTCTGAATGTTCCTGTGAGAAAATCAAGTGTCACTTTACTGTAATATGTGGTGAGAGGAATATGAGTCAAGACAGAAAGAGATTAATATCGCTCGAATTCTTCACGAACTCCAGCCCTCTGCCCCCATCCTCCATCCCGCACACCCACACCCATTGATTACCCAGCCAGCTCTCCCGCTGTCTCTAATGGGCCTGAGAGCCCGATCATGTGACTGTTGCATCTCCGCGTGGTGGATTGGTTTGTCTGAAAGCGCCTGGCCCTCGCAATCATCCTAATGTACAAGCATCGGCCATTACTGTCAGGCCCGTTACTGTGGCGTCCATACATTAAGCCGCCCCCACCCGTCCAGCCCTCCTCGTTCCCAATCCGAGAGGTGAATTAATGCACGTCCTGGGGCTTGACTGGTGTGTTCTCCATACTGTGTTAAACAATGAGCAAATGGCTCACCTCCTTTATTAGACGTGTGGCTTAATTAAAAGGGCTGTCAGATATATCGGCCCCCTCACCAGCCGAGTCTCTTTGAGAATCCATCATAGGCTTGGGCGGCGGCGGGGGCCGAGTCTTTTGTGAGGGTGAAGGTTGAGGCCAGAGGGCCTGGAGGTTAAGGCCAACGGTAGCCGTAAACATTTCTCAAGATCAGGGCAGAGGAGCTTTCCCTCGGCGTGATATATGGTATGGCAACCGTCACCTTGTGCTGCCGAAACCGAGAACAGAAAAGGCGCTAAAACCAGCGCTTTGAGTGATTCGAGCCAGAGGTATGGCTCAGCTCAATAGCTTTATTGTCTGAGGTTTGACGGCACGCCAGCAAGCTGAGAAATATTAAACGTCCGACTTTAAACAATGCTTTAAAGTCTCCTCCGGCCTTCATAAAGCGCCGCTTTACAATTACGTGCTACACCGCAGGGCCTGTATGTCGGGAGAGGGCGGGTGGCCCGATGGCACGGTGAGAAAGCACAGAGGTCCAGTGATTCTGGACTTTTGTTTATATTGCAGACGCTTTCACAGCTGAGGGTTGTGTTCGTGTGCGTGTTCGAGGTCCTCCTATTTTGGTCTCAAATTGTTGGAGGTCACTGAGCACTAGTCAGAAATTTTTGTCTATGGTTTGTTTTTTTAATGTAAACATTTATTGAACCTTTACACAAAACATTTTAAATAGTTTGCATGTGTGTCTTTTGTTTAGTATCGTGATTCGATATATCCAACTTTTATGGTTTGTATGGAATATTAAGCTCGTACTCAAAAAAAGAATAAAATACTAACATTTAAAACAAAGGTCCAAAGTTAGCAAATGTTGTAGTACTGCAATGATTAATTGCGATTAATTGCATCCAAAATAAAAGTTTTTGAAAATATTTACATGTATTTACATGTATATGTTTTTTATTGATATGATTAATATTTTTTATAAATATGTTTAATATACAGTCATAACATTTTTCTTAAATATATCCATGCATGTTTGTGTATTTATATGTGCATAATAAATATACACAGTAGACACACATATATTATGTAAACAAAATCTTTATTTTGGATGCGATTAATCATGATTAATTGTTGCACAGCACTAAAAAATATTATATTTGGTGTGAATGCTGGTATTTTTATGGCCAAAATGGCTTGTAATGTAAATCAATGAGATCTTTATAACAGCACAGGAGACTGCTTACATAAAATGCACACAAATATCAGTTTTCACACTGTATCTCAAATATTATGTCTTAGCAAGGTGATATTTTAATGTTTAATTTGTGATCTAAGCTCTATTTTGATTAAAGTAATTGTTGGGGGCAAAATGTATAATTTAACGCAATGCAGTTGATTGAAAGATGAACAAATAAACATTTCTCAAATAGTTCTTAAAAAAAAAATAAAGTAAACCTAAGTCCAGAAAGTGTTCATTTCGAAATGTTACTGACAATATAAAATTATTCTTGCATTTACTTTATAAAAGATTTCACAGCAAAAGACAAGTGAGCCATGAACTGAAGGGTGACGTTTTTACAATTATGCTAAAAGGCTTTTTACTTGCTTAGAAAGTATGAACCTTTAATCAGACGACAGAAGGCATGTAGTAGGTTTTATACATCAGGTTTTATCTCAGATTAGATCCTGTTTTATGTTAGTGACCACCATTACTGAACACCTTCCCTGACAAAACAAAACAAAACAAACAAAAAACGTATTTCTATAATTATATGAATAATTTAACATTAGGAAAGGTTTGTGGCATGGATGATTTAATCATGTAACACTTAATTATTTTGTACAAAAAGTTAGATCTTGTTTCCATTGAAGCACAAGTTGATCATCATGCTGAAATCATGCATGAGAAAATGCAAAAGCAGGACATATCAATATTATTCAGATTTCTATTGTTCAGTTCAACTGGTGGTGCGCAGAACAAGCTGGCTACTACCAAGCTTAGCATGCAAGCTAATCACGTTATTGCAAAAGTAAACGTCTTGAATGAATTAGCATCACTGAGGTGCGTTTGAAAATCCTCCATCTCATTGCAACTCCAAGCGAGGCGTAATCGAACACTTCTTCAGCCCAGGGAGATGCAATTGCCAGAGTTGACTCAAATGTTTACTCTATATCACTGCACATTTACAAATTGAGTTTCAGAAATTGCGCTGGCTTTGAAATATTTGGGCCGTTGATTGTATAGATTCAGTCTGATCTTGAGCAGGTATGCCGCAGAGTACGCCTGTAAATTTTTGTTTGGAATTGGAGATTTTTTGTCTGTTTTCAGTTAAGGAATAATTGGGACCTCACTCTCACACACACACACACACTCTCTTTCTGTTCCTCTCTCTCTCTCATGTGTCTGTCAAAGATAAGAAAATGAATCAAACCACAGTCAGCAACTTCTTATTCAATATCATTATGGTTAAAAGATTTACTTGTCAGGCAGAAAGATGTATGGTGCAATACTATTGCAATGTCAACAAATTTGAATCAAATGCCACTTTATATTTGATGACGTCAATTTTAATGGATTAAGATGTATTTTATAAAACAAAGCGCAAAATAAATAAGGGTTTCTTCCTTGCATCCTCTCAACTAAAGAGCATGGGTTACAATCAAATAAAATGCATAAAAGCACTTAAAATGCTCAAATTATATGATTTAATTTTCAGCTATACCAGGAATACATTAGTTGGCGCAATCTAAGCCTTCAGGCGTATTTCAAAGCATGTGAAATATTCACTGCACCCAGCTATATGCCAAAACTTCCCCGTATGATCTGTAATTATGTGTTTTCTGCAGTAAAAACATCACTTTATTGTTTCACCTCAGCTGTTACCACCCATATACAGGTTTTAGTTTTTGGATATTAATAACCATTTTGAGTTGTAATGTAAGGAGGTCTTACACATTGGCTTGTAATTTCTGAGGCTAATTCTCACTACGGGGAGAATGAGGTAAAAAAAAAAAAAAAGAGAGAGGAAAGGGAAAACCACACATACCAGGCTCCATTTTGGTGGAAAAGACAGTTTGCTAATGCCAACCAGCAGATGTTAGCTAGTAATGGCTTAAAATATGAGCTTGCCTTCAGATGTGCGTGAGTGTTTGCGTGTCTGTTGACAGTGCAGCTACAATCAGATGTATTAATGTATTTTATTTAAAGGAAGTATATTTTTGATATTTTTTAATGCCATCTTTTTTATAACTGAAGGCAAGTATCACTAATACTGATGTCTCTATGAATTTTTTCCTAATATTTAACCATTGACTATAGACATTCAACATTACAGTATAAAAACAGTATAAGAGAGCTTTTAATATAACATTTATAAGACTTATCATTTAAGTGAACAATCTTCACATAAACCCATTATAATAACTGTCCTTGCCATTCAGCAAGAAAATATAGCCAAATTTAATAGTTATCAAGCATTGATTTCCTCTTTTCCTGATTAACAGACATGGTTATTAGGATATTTTGGCTGCTGTTACTTTAAAAGCTGTCGCTGCTGAACTTGAAGCGGATCTGACACTGCTTTAAAGGGGTCCTATTATGCTCTTTTACAAAGTCTTG
>JAHKKF010502660.1:0-26963 GCA_019740295.1 Labeo calbasu
AAGTGGCCCTCATTAATTAAAAGGTTGATATAATGTTTTCATGATGCCAGCAGATTTATGAGAGTTTAGGTTTAGAACTGGAGTATTGCAAATATCATGACCTATACAAACAATTGCATCTATGAGATGTCCTCACTAATAAAGTAAAACCAACATATGTAAAATCTGGAGACATTTCGAAAGTCTTTTTCTTGCAGATGGATGCTCCTTGCTCATCACGGCAGAAGAGTCCAGCAGACTCTACTTTTAAAAGGCTGGGCTATAGTAATACGGCTGCTTTGGTGAGAAACCTTTCAACTGACAACTGTTCTGGTTTTGGTGTGATTGACTTGTAGCTTAAATGTCCCTCTGCTGTAAGCCACATATAGGTGCTGGAGGTCATCAGAAGATAGACAGAGTCTATCAGATGGACATCAGCCTACGAAGCAAGAGAGGGGCAGATGCTCTTCCTGGTTTAGGTTAGTGCGTGACCACCTGAAAGAGACAACAACACAGACCAGTAACTAAAACATCTAATGACATCTCATAAAACATGTTTATAATGTGTTCAAAGATATTGATTTGACCAGACATGTCCATCACTCTGAAAGGCTGCCTTGTGCGCTATTATCATATTTGTGGTGACACATGAGAAGTAGGAATGAGAAATGATGGAGAGAGTTGTCTTGCCTCAGCTACTTTTTAATCTCTCTTTTGGCTATTATTGACTTTCTGATGATTGGGATCTAGGCTAATGAGCTTAGCAGGCATGACTTGGCCAGATAACTAAAAGACTTAATACCCTCTGTCAATATGGAAGCTCTCAGACACAAATATCTGATGCACAGAAGCTAACTAATCAATCTGTCCAAATTACACCGCTGTCCTGTCGGTGGATTTCAACAGGCCGGTAATCATAGACAATAGATGTGTGTCATTGGTTTTGCATTGGTTTTCCTTGCTGCAGTTGTTGATTTAATCACGTAGATTTGTAAACTTAATGTGGTATTTTAATATATACACATATTTTATTATTCTGTAATTTAGCTTTTACATCATGTTGAAACCTCTGTATATTTGCTTAAGTACTTGAGAAGAGCCTTGTACTTGCAGCCTTGGCTGTGGATGGATAGAAATGTCTACAGGCCATTGCAGTAGTTTATAGTGGGTTAGCATGAAGGGGGTCACTGGTCCTCTGTCCAGAGGGCCTGGCCAGTGACCTCTACAACTGCTAGCTGGCCCCTGTCTAAACCACGGGAATCTGGTCCATACATCACCACTGACACCCAATAATTGAGACACTGGAGATAAGGCACCGGCTACTGAGGGTCTTGACACTTGGAAAGAGTTGGCAAACATTGTTGTCACACAGCAGATTATGTTTATTCAGTGTGTCACCAATCTAAGTTGGTGTGAATAATTTCAAGCTTTTATGGCTAACGCACTTTTACAAGCTGTTGTTTGGACATGTCTGAGGGGTATTGTTAGCTGAGCTTCATTTCTAAATATGAGTATTGTCTTTTATTGTCTAAGAGTAATCAGATATAAATGCCAACATGTTTGACTAAGGAAAAATGTTCAGAATGGTTTTTTAATTAAATGCTTAATATACTAAATGTGACCCTGGACCACAAAACCAGTCATAAGGGTTACTTTTTAAATAGGCTTTCCATTGATTTATGGTTTGTTAGAATAGGACAATATTTGGCGGAGATGCAGCTGTGTGATAATCTGGAATCTGAGGGTGCAAAAAATCAAAATATTGAGAAAATCGCCTTTGGAGTTGTCCAAATGAAGTTCTTAGCAATGCATATTACTAATCAAAAATTAAGTTTAGATATATTTACGGTAGGAAATTTACAAAATATCTTGACTGAACATCTTTCAGATCTTAATATCCTAATGATTTTTGGCATAAAAGAAAAATCAATAATTTTAACCCACACAGTGTATTGTTGGCTATTGCTACAAATATACCCGTGCTATTTATGACTGGTTTTGTGGTCCAGGGTCACAGATATGAAGATTTTTAACCACACTGTGAACCAAGGAAAACTTAAGCAGCATGGTAAAATCTCACTTTTTTCTACATTTAAATGTTCCCTTTTTAATATGGCAAGTGCATGGCTTCAAAGTCATTCGGCAAATGATCAAAAGAAGGGGGACAAGACCGCTTGGACACAACCGTAATAAATTTTGGCTTTTTTCCCCTTTTTGTTCATGAATACGTCTGGCCCATATGCTTTTCTGCAGAACTATTTGAAAGAGGCATTTACAAACCCAGGCCCACCACATTAAACACTATAACAATCTTCATTCATGGTAACTTATCAGACTCAATTAATCAACCTCAACAATGGCAATTCTGATGTGTTCAAGCAACCTGAAAGGCATAGGTCAGCACTAGGGCAGTCCTGAGTTTGACAATTTTTCTGCACATAAAACTGCGTATTCTGTTATCTGCCTTTATTAAGGTTCTTTTACCTAGACCCACACCCAATAAAATACACTAAAATGTGTTAGGAAAAATAAACAACTTTTAAAACAAACTTTGCTGTTTCTTTCTCTCTCTTTTTTCTCTAAAAGGCTACAAAGCCCCACAGTTGATAAAAAGCCTCTCAGTCAGTCTCAAAGAAGCATGTCTTCTCTGCTGCAAAGTGAATGGTATTGTTATGGCTATTCCAGTGGGCTGAAAAGGGGTAACCACTGGTTTGATTCGGTTACACGGTGTGGTTAAGTTCTCCCTCCCACCGCCTTGGTGTCTATGGAGGGTCCGTGACCTGTTTTGAATCGGCCAGGGAAATGTCATGTTGCCCCTCCCATGGGCAGTACTCACATTCACTTGATTGGTACAAAAAATGACTTGGGATGGTTAAAACCCACAGTTTGTGCATCACAATTTATAAGTGCTCTAATATGAATGAAATGTATGATTTACTAGTGATTTTCAGTTATGTGGTTGGTAATACTATGCACTACCTTAATTTAATAAAGCAATAAGCCCCAAAAAGCAGTGGTTTACAGTGAATTTATAACAGCTAAGGGACGTTGTTAGGCATGATGCAAAGCGGAAACTTCCTAGCTGTTATAAATTCACTGTAAACCACGGCTTCGCAGGGCTTATTGCTTTTATAAAATGGTTATTCCATACACGTAGTAAGGTTTCACAAAAGAAAACTGAGCAAATAAAGTGTATTAAAAAGAATATTCTTCCACCAAACAATATAGTTCCTCAGAAACAGAAAAGTAAACAAAAGTAAACAAAGGTGAATGTTTGTAGAGTAATTTACAACAGCTCAACCATTTAGAATCAAGGACCGGAACTACCCGTTTTATTATTTAAAATAAAACTATTCATTTTGTGTGCGAAAGCCAGTTTGTTTGGTGTGTATTGTTAATTTCACCTAAATTGCTAATTAAGTGTTTTATGTAATTGCAGATTCCCAGTTGACCGTGGCAGATGAGGAAGAGGAAGAAGTATAAACTGAATTTCATTCTCCCTTCTCAACAGGCAATCACACTAGTTTTTTTTTTTGATCAAACAAGCCACATTTAAAACAGAAATGGCTTAGTCCATGCACAGCATGAATGTGCAGGTTCGAAACTCCACTTTATCCACCTTATTTTTCAACACCAAAGTAAGTAGTTTTCTGTAAATGTGCAAGACTTCCGGTTCATTAGCCACTGTACGGAAATAACTAGAAGAATAACAAAGTGCAGTAACCGGTAAAACTCTTTGCATTACAAACCAGTGTGTTAATAATTAAGATACATTAAAATAATATGGGAAGACACACCAGTTTGCAATCAAGCTGAAAAATGAGCTGTTTTGTACAGCTAAAAATAGCTGGAAGTGAATGACACTGGAAACCAGACACATAAAATGTACAAATGGCTCTTACAGGAAAAATAAGGTGGATAAATCAGAAATAAAACAACTGAATAGTCATTTTATGCAGTCTAACCGAGATTTATTTAAAAAAATATCTGTACATCAATAATATTAACTGTGTATTAATAGTTTTATATTTGAAAAAGGAAACGCCTAGTTAGAATGAACTCATAGTCTATTATCATATTTAAGGATATTGATCTGTATCAGTTTCTCGCACTAATAAAGCATCTGCACAGCAATTCCTATTTCATACGTTCGAACAAAAGTCAGTTCACTTTGCCAGTGAAGATATCACGGCACTGTACGGTGCGTTTGAACTTTCTTGGCATGCTTTCAAGCAAAGCAATGAGAAAACATCAAATCTCTTTAAGTAAATTCATTAGATTTCCCCCATAGTGCAGCCACACAGAGCTCCCATTAAGAGAAAACAAAGGCTATCGTGACTTTAACTGACTGTAATTGACTGTGCCGTGAATGGGCTCAGTCTACTGCAGCTCTTAAGCCTGAATGCTGTTGGAGAGGTGCAGACATGAGTAACTGTATGCATTCTTCTGCCACAGTAAAGAGTGCTCCAAGAATGGTCTTTCGCTTTCCGCATGCCGCATACAGCACAAAACCAGCGGAATGCACAGCTTTGGAGGCGATCTCAATGGCTGTGGAGACGAACAATAAGATCTTGGCTCTCAAACCCATTTTGGGCTTTAGTCTTGCTCTGCCCCCTTTGCTTTCGCTCGGTCTTTATTTCACTTCTTCACACTGTACAGAATAAATGATTGCATGAAACGGGCTCTACTTTTAGATTTTGTTGCATCGTACTTGTTTAAAAAAATGTAACGTTTCAAATGAGTGTAAGCTGTAGTTTGAAATGATAAACAGTAGCATTGACCTTCTAAATGGGTAGAACAGAGTGGTTTGGCTGGTAGCTGTAGTGTTCTGTATAAACAGTGTCGCTCCGTGGCAAACCCCTGCGGAGCTGTTCTCCGAATTCTGGTCTCTCCAGACCCCACTGACCCTCAGGGACAAGCTTAGAATCAATTACCAATTTCTCCTTTAACTATCTGTCATGTACAACGGACGGTTATTGGGTTATGACTTGATCAGCCTGATCACTGTGCCGTGACCCTTTTCTCAGGGATTATGTGATTATGGCCTAATTCCTTGTAATCTTCCACTAACTGGTCCATTGCCAGAGTCACAAAACAACTTTTCCATACTGCTGTGCTGCTGAACAGACCAGCATGGTCTGAACGGCTTGCAGCCTAGTTACCATAGAAACTACTATAAGATGTCAGAAATATATCATTAGCTAAAACCATCTCAGGAGGGGGTATCGCACTAAAGATGTTTGCTACTTTCACAGGGTTTCAAGCTCAGGTTGTAAAACAACAAAGTGGAATTTTTGCTGAACTCCAGAAATTAATTAGTTTCATTAGTTGGTGGATAAATGGCGATGGCTGGTGTGTTGGATTCCAGCAGAGTTTCACCATAGAGGGTTAATGGGAGTCTGGCCTGGAAGCTTTCCCAGCTCTGGCCCAAGGCCATTTCAGCCAATCACTCTAAACTTATGGTCAAGTTGCACTGAGCTGCTGTTTCACGCTTTTGCTTCCCCTCTGCCACAGCTATAAGTTCATTCAAAGCTGGAAAACAATTGAGGAACGGAGAACTGAATTTTTTCGGCGTGCTGGGGTTGCCAGAGGAACTTGGATATTTAAAATAAAACTAAAAAAAGAATTCAAGCAATTACTTTTTTCAAACCACACTTGTATAATAATATAGTCCTCACATTTTTATATTTTCATATGATTATTATTAAATAAGCAAGAGATTTTCTACTTGTTTTGAGAAATGATGTATTAATGACACAAATCTGGACGTCTTTGCTCTAAATATACTATTTTGTGTGTGTGTGTGTGTGTGTGTGTGTGTTGCAGCTGCATTTGTGTTGCAAATACCTCCCCGCTGAGAAATGCTTATAATAGGAGAAATCAGTTGGACAGCAGTGAGGTTCATGCCAGCGAACAACTGAAAGGTCTGTTTTCATAGATTTCCTTTTGTGAATATTAAAACGAGACCTGGTGAAAAATGATGCATGCTTTTACACTTTAGAAACCTGGCAACTAGGGGAAAAACCCTCTCAAGTCCATCCTGTTGAACAAAAGGCGCTGGACGCATTGAGCAAAGATGCAACGAGTTCTGCGTCCCAGGCACATGACGTGCATCATGGAAACATATTGTATCGAAATCGTTTGTGGGAGAATACCGGGGATGAAAAAGAATGGGGCGCTTTGATCCGCGCCCTGGGGTCCCGAGCTCCCCGAGTGCGCTCAGACTGACTGCAAGGCCTTATTCACTTTCAGATAGACACACTTACAAACGCCGCTGAATGAAATTTGCATATTTGTAATTTATCACATTTTAGCCCGACTTTTCTGTCTCTTTGCGGAAGGTAGAAGTCTGAATAAAAAAGCGGATCAATTATCAACGCGAAGCTGTTCCCTTCTCATAGGGAGAAGGCTGGCTCTTTTGGAAAATCAGGTTGCAGTTAGAGGGAAAAAATGCAACCGATGAAAAAGTAGGAAAAGCGCGTTTTATAAAAATCAATCGTAACGTTAATATGACTATTTTACTTGAATTTTTGTCATGTGGTGAAAAAATAAAACACAAATAAAATTTATATGATATTTTATTTTTTGAAATTCATAGAAACTGTTGCGTGCCTTGCGGAATGGCGTGTATTGATATGTTAACCGATTTTTTTCAAGTTGCTGTGGGTTTTCTAAGCCCTCATTCCTTGAAGAACTTTCAGAATATCTGCATTCCCTTGGAGATGGGTTCGAACAATGCAAAAAAAAAAAAAACATTAATAAAAGTATGGGATCCGGGCACTGAAATGAAGTGACAGGCAGGGTCTGGATATCTTAGCACTGACACAAAACCGCATACGGTAACTACATGCCTGCCTTGAAATACGAGAGTTTGAATAAAAGAGCGGTAATATTTCATATGGGGCACGCAAAAGCTGGATACAATGCCTCTCATATTAAGAACAATATTCAGGCCATTCTCTGGCGAACAAAGATCATAGCAAGACGTCTTTGAGGCTAATTCAGTCAAAGGCACATTTTGGCTTCCCCCGCGGTAAGGTCAGTGTCGTTGTGTATGGTCCACCAAGGGTGGTAAGGGGTTCCATGGCCAAGCAAAGCCAGCTGTCCCTGGTGTAGGGCGACCAATCTGAATTGTTATTATAACGCACCAGAGATGCTATTGTGGCTAGTCTTGAACCTTGTGTTATGAGTTTAAAGTTCAACAATTTTTTTTCTTTTCTGCCTACCGGCCAAATGCAAGTTTTGTACGGTCAGCTATGGCTCCTAAAGTAACCATTTGACTTTTTTGCGCAAATCCTTTTGAAGTTTGCTTTGACCGTGACTTGGAAAAACACCAATAGCATTCGTTAAATTGCTGTGCATCATAATCATAATCAGGATCATGATTAATCATAATCACGGTCTTCAGATTATACTAATAATGCTATTTGAGATTGTAATGTTTTAAACGTTCAAGTATAGATATACTTTGAAACAACTTTGGCTAGATGCGCTTTTTAACGCTGATTACAAGGTAATTTTTTTTTTTTTAGAATTGAAAAAAATTAAGAATATTGTTTAAGGAGCTACTTGTAAAAAAGTGCACTTCCACAACAACCTATTTACATATTTTTAAAGAAGCACATTACATGCATAAAGAAAGCCTCGTAGATAAAAGTGAGGCAGGAAAATAAAAATCTTTAGGCAAGACTTGTGAAGCAGGTGGATTCAAGCTTGGGAGTGAAGAGAGAGAGTCCACCTTCAGACGAGCAAACTCTGCCAGCTTCCCATTTCGCTCTTGTTAGCCGGGCATCCCGTGCGCAAAAAGCCAGTTTGCCTTGGTGATATTTTATTTTCCAAGGTCCAATGTCATGGCATAACAGTATTTTTTCTAGAGGTAACCGGCGTCTTTTGTTGAAAAAGAGAATGAGTTGCTGTCTAAGGGGGTCATTGTCTGCTTTTATGCTCAATTGAACAATATTTTCTTTTTCTTAAAAAATCCTGCACGCGTGCGCGCTTTTGTGCACTTGTTTCCCTGGATCCTGTTTGGCTGCTAAGAAGTTAAATGATTCGCAATAGACACCGGTTGCTCTGTCGAGGGTTTCGTCAGTACAAAGGCTGCTGCTTTCGCACCATATGCTTAATGGATACGGCTTAAAGGCCATAATAAAGGTAAAACGTGGTCTTTTAAAAGTTGGAAAGGTTCCCTTTATTTGATTTAGATGGAGCAGGCTACGTGCGCACAAACCCAAGCGCGCCCGGGCATTGACTCGCTCTTTCTTTTCTGAGGCAGTGCAGCCACCACGTAGCGTGTTTCATTACAACATAAGCTTTTCATCACCCGGCTTTGTTCGGAATGAAAGTAATGCTGTGAATTAAAGAAATGACAATATTTTCTATCAGCTTGAAGGTCCACGAGAAGGGCTCTCAAGCTTGGCAAAAATCAGGCACATCATTCATCATGTCACCCCGCACCTGTGGTCCTGGCATTCAAAGTATACAAACCTATTCTTATTAACCCTAATTATTCAAAAACGACACAATGGCTGAAATAGAGCAGGTTGAAGTCTGTTTATTGGTCGTAAATGTCTCTCTGAAGATCTCCAAGGCTCTTTGTTAGTCCCGCGCGGAGACCGCTCTTCTCCTTTCAGACATGAGTAGCCTTGGACTTTTCAGTTTTCAATCGTAACATCTGCTTAATCGTACGGATCAAAATATGGAGACACCAAACATATGCAATGGAGGATTTGTTAAATCCGGGTAATGAGTTATTAACAAGACGAAACAATGGAGCACGATGGTGAGGGCCTTATGTTAACGGAGTCACTTTACGAAGCGCCCCGCATTACCCTTCCCTCTAAACCGAGCGCCAGGTGATGGCGAGGACATCAATGTGCTTACAAGGCAGCGCTCGGCTCCTTTTTTTCCTGCACGTGAAAAATTGGTGGACATAAACTTAATGGCTTGAGCAAGACACGGCAATGCGTCTGTTGCCCGTGGACTTGGAGGACAAAACAATACCCTCGGCTGGCTCGCGTTGGCGCCCTAAATCCGGGTGGATCATTGAAAATGTGTTTTATTATAACGCACGTCATGCTTTACTGTTCCCATATTGTGTCAAGACAAAGGCTAATGGTACATTAAAGACAAGACAACCATGCCAACACGTCTTGGAGACGTTGTAGCCGGAGACGGGCCTCCCTCTTTGCTTGTTTTAAGCAGCTGCTGTCCAGGACCCAGGCGCACAAAAAGAACAAGTTTGAAATACCAGGTGCATCGAGGAAAAACTCGACAGGGACATGGGATATGTTAAACTCCTAGCAATAAAGATATCATGGCAATTATCTGCAGACTCAGCACCGTGTAAAACTAGGGGCGCCTGGGCAGCCTGTACTTTGGCAACAAAATCCCCCTACCCGGGGTGCGTGATGAGCCCGGCTTTCTCCAGCACCTGTTAGCCTGTGCCCTCCCGAGGTAATATTTTTGGACAAATAATTAGTGATATATTTATTGCACTGAGGATCACGCTGTGCCCCCCGGACGCGACTTGGACGTAGGGGGGATTTAGTAGGCTTTAGAGAGTTTGGGTATCAACTGGTGTTTGTTCAAGCTGGCAGCTGGCACCCCGATGCCACTGTTGCCATGCACTAATGAAAATGCGCTAGACTCAAAGATTTTCAGTCTTATCCTCCATATTTTTTGCGGGCGATAATCCGAATATGAGCAGATTTCAAGCTTATGAGAATCTTGATAGGCGTCGTTCCCAGCTTAGTGCGCATCCTAAGATTGTTGACACTGATAGTTTTAAACCGTGCGTAATCGTTTCACTTTCTTTAGTAATCAGGTGTGGACTACATATGGGGCTCAAAAACTGATGACGACGACAGCAGATTTATTTTGATCAAACTTCACTGTCTGCTTTAACGCACGTAGAACAAGAGTAAAAAACTTAGATTAAAAAAAAAAACATACAGTTATGAAATTCTGTTTGTTTGTATCTTGTTTTAAACGAAATCACCACGACTGAGCAAACTGCGCAAAGCCAACATGAGATCGCCCTGCAGCGTAATAACTTGTGCAACAAGTAGGCTATTCTAATTCCAGTTCCGCACAACACCATTATCTACCCACGGGCATCCACCGCCGCGGACTTTCCAAAAGAGTCTGTGGGACGTTGGAACACATAGGCTAATAACGGGAATAAACCTGACAAGCAATAAACGGTCGCCTTTTAAGCTTTGCCAAGCCAAAAGTGACAAAACAGAACCTGAAAAGATCCAGTGCATCAGCCTTTTTCTTCCGCTCCATCGGTGCTCTTCCAAAAGATGCTTTAAGGGTTTTGTACTGTGCCTGTTTTCAAACACTCTCTTTCACTAGCATGAGGTGCCAAAATACAATGATAGCAGGATTTTTGTCTTCCCCTAATCAAATTGAAATGTTACCACGGGCAAATAGTTGAAATCGCCATAAGACGTCTGGGGTCCTTTATCTTAGTTAAGTCTGACTTGGTAACATTTGACTTTCTAATGAGCATAATGGGATTACATGGTTTTAGTCCTGCGCCCTGGATAGCAGAAATCAACGCGTTTAATGAGGCGCTAATACATGAAAAGGTTGGATTATGTCGATCAGTTAAGATTTCATTTAATTCATTAGAGATGTTCACAATGGAGTTTGCAAAATATTGCTGACACTAATTAAACAGTCATCTCCGCATAATAACCTTACATGATGACAACTAACAAAATAGGGAAATAAATGCATTGCTAACCAGTAAACATGAGTTAATAACAAGTATATTCAATAATGTTTCCACATAGTATAATAATAATGTGACATAATGAACAAGCAATAACAAACATTATAAACAACTGAGATGTTAAACGATTATTAAATAAATACCTGTGATTCCAGTTCCAGTCTATCCATGATATTAGCCTCCAGTCGCTCTTCATGAGTTTACATTGGACATGTGGACATGGGCATGTGTTTGGGCTACCTCTTAATAACTGCGAGAGCTGACGTAGAAACAACTGGGTACATAAAACACAAGTGGATACCACGGGAAAATTTTGCCTTGGAGCACCTGCAGTGTACCCAGGCCAACTGCCCAAGGCAAAGGAAACGTCATGCCTCTTTTACCAATTTGAAGCCACACTTTAAAACATACTCGTTTCTCTCCTGTTTAGTTATTTATTTATTTTTCACCCAAACTGTCGGAGTCACAGCAAGGGTCCGTCAGATTTCCATAATGATAAATAGTGACATCTTTCAGCTGTCGTTCTTCACTATATCCAGGGCTTCACACCTCACATTAAAGTATCTATTCAGAAATCACGTTTTAGTTACAGTTAATCGCACCATTTGACTCTATTCATAGGCACAGAATAAAAGATGACCTGTCTAGAAGATATATCGTCATATGCTTATTTTATTGAAGGTACAATGTTGTAAAATTTGAATTATGTATTGTTTATACACCATAGGATGCATGTTTGCCCAAATTTAATTTAAAATTATTAAAATTGATATTTTCAACTATTGTTGATCTTCAAGGAAACAAACAATGGAAATGTCCATTTGGACTTAGAAATTGTTTTATATACATTGAAAGATTCGAACACATGAGTGAGATATTAGACAAATTTATTGAGTCATCACACCAGTATAAATATAGATCATGTTCGGTTTGTATAAAAATAAGTTTTGTTTGACATAAAATCCGTATTAAATTAGAAAAATATATTACAGCACAATTAAACAATTAAATACGTCACACAATGATTGCCAGTGGCCTTATCTTCAATTCAGACTAAAAAGCTGAAACACAGATAGTAACAATAATACATTACAAATAAACAAAACATGGATATATCCATACAATTCAATTGTACACAATGTGTATACAGAATAACAATGGCACTGCCTTAGGAAATAAAGTTAAAGGGGGGTTCATTCTCAATGTTGTTGATGGATGATTTTAAGTGCAACTTTCGTGGGTCCTCTGGTGTCCAGACTTTCGCTGTCCGAATGATGTTTTGATCTTTTAACTGCTTTTCATCAGTCCATGACAGAGAGTGTCCGGCGAGAGGAGGCAACCCGTAGTCTGGGTCATTTGGAGATGGGGATCCTAGAAAAAACGAGCGAGAGTTGATTAATATTAATAATAATGATAATGATAATGATAATAATAATAAATAATAAAATGATAATGATATACATACTTGTTCCTCTGTGGCAAATGATGACTTTTTTAGGTTGGTTTAAAGTATCACTGTGTGGGTTCCGGATTGGCATGTCGGACTGCACAAGTTCTGCAAGGAAGTTTATGTAGCCGATCGCCAGGCGTAAAGTGTCAACTTTTGAAAGTCTCTTCTCGTATGGTAGAGTAGGGATGTGAGATCGCAGTCCTTCGAAAGCGTCGTTAATGGACTGCATCCTCCGTCGCTCCCGGACGTTGGCGGCTTGTCGCAACTGTTGCATCTCGGCTTCGGATCTCATGCGCCTCCGCCTCTTCAGCAAGGGACCGTCTCTGTGAGGGGACAGTTCCGAGGTGCTGTCAGCGCATCCGTACGAGAAAGTCGAAGACGACGAGGAAAACGAGAAGTTGCCAGCGTCACAATAATCTCCGTCCTGCGATATCCGACTGTCCTTATAATATTCTTGGATTTGATTGGTGAGGAAATCGACGTCCTCATCCAAAAAGTCATCTGTGTCCAAGTGGTCCCTCGACGAGTGGTCCGTGAAGAAGTCATCGTCGTCGAAATAAGGGGAGGAGAAGGAGTCTAAGCCTGTGAATGGATCCAACACAGTGTCCATTTTTTGTGCTGTGTTGGTGTTGCCCAGTAACAACAATCGCCGACTCTTCGATCTTTCCTCTTGATGCTCAAGAGTTGGTTCAGTTTGAAAGGCGGCACGCGAGGACTCTTATAACTACATCCATAGTCGCGTGCCATTGACCGTAAGCGCCAACCAATCAGCGCCAAGCATCCCCAGCGCCCGCAGCTGAGGCAGCTCACCTTAGGATAAGGCATGTTTACAGGCCACCCCCTCAGTACACGCCCCCTGAGCCCAAAACACCGAGACAGGACATGCTCCTAAATTGTCGACAAAGCGACTGCCTATATTGACAACTGTATCAGAAATCGTCTCTCTGTCAGTGTCCCAGTCAAACCAAATAAGCAGAATAAATAAAACCTTTTTTCTCACATTTTTTTAAACGTAAATAATTTTATATCGTTTACATACACTTTAATCGACCCAAATGACACTAAAGCATCTTTTAATCTTTTAATCTTTTTTATGATACAAAAGTAATTAAAGGAAACCCACATTTGTAATTATATAACTGCAGTGCAGGAATATTTTAAATGAACTTCCTTAAAATATAATTATTATGAATGTCATCATGCACTCTCAGAAAATTGGTCATTGGTTTGGTACACTTTCAAAGGGTATTAAAATGTACCATGTATGTACCACACTTTAATTAAAAATAAAGGTTCCAAAAGGAGGTTTATGCATCAGTGCCACAGAAGAACGAAGATTTTGGGTTGAAATCATTTTTGATGAAATCTGAGAGTTTTCTCACCCTCCATAGACAGCAAGGCTCCTACCACCGGTCAAGGCACAGAAAAGCAGTAAGGACTTGGTCCATGTGACATCAGTGGTTCAAACCGTAATTTGTTTTGTGTGCCAGTATAACAAGAAATTAAGACTTTATTCAACAGTTTTTCTCCTTTGCTTCACACTATCACGATGCATGTGCTGCGCCTTGTTTATGCAGAGCGCAAGTGTCATGGTGCTGTCATGGCGCTAGAGTGAAGCGGACTAGAAGAACTGTCGAATAAAGTCGTTATTTATGTTTTATTTGCGCACAGAAAGTATTCTTGTAGCGTCTTAACCTGTTAATATCTTCATTTGTGTTCAAAGATGAACGGTCTTGCGGGTTTGGAAGGACATGAGGGTGAGTAATTAATGACAGAATTTTCATCTTTGGGTGAACTATCACTTTAAAGTTTTTTCATTAAACCAAGATGCCAATAAAGAACCTTTATTTTTAAGATATGCACCTGTTAAGGGTAAATATGGTACAAAGGTGTACCTTTCGAAAAGGTACCACCATTTATTCTTTTTTTTCTGGAATACTATGAATTTTCCATCCGTTTTTACATTCATTGAATTGGGTAATTTTTCAGTTCCTCTGCTGTTCAACGAACAGACAGACAAGTGGACATGCTGCGCTCTCTCAATTATTGACGCTTAAATGTTAGTTTTGTCCTTCCGTTTGTCTTTCCACAATCAACAGTGGCTGGATAAAGTGCACCCAGTTATCACATGTAATTAAGGGGTCAGAGAGGTAGGTAGGCGTACTGTTGACCCTGTCACCTTGAGGCTCCTCTTAAAGCAGGTAACCATTCAGGCGTTCAACATTCGCGTGCGCGAAGCCCCTTCCATCGGCCTCTTAATTATCAAGACGTGCAGCTATGTTAAAGCCCCATTGGTTGTCCACGAGGTCCATACAATACAGCACAAACATTTGTGTATGAGTGATGTCAGTGAAAGGAGCTGTCATTTAAGAGGCAGAAAGGCTAAAGAATAGGTCTCTCATCAATCACGGGTTGTAGGATGCCAGGCCGCACGTTTGTATCGAAGCAGTGGACACTCGCCTGTTCAAGAAACAATCACAAGAATAAGGCGAGAGCCTCGGTGCTAAAGCGGGGGCGTTCAGCTTTCAATACGAACAACCTATAGTCACCCTAAACGACACCCTAAACGACAATGCGTGTTCTTGAAGAGGCGGAAGAATATTGAATGGCAAAACAAACATAAAAATGACTGACTGAATTGTACATTAAGTGAGACGCTATTTGAAAGACATCTGCAGGATGACAAATTAAATAGTTGTCTCTATTTGTGAAAAAAAAAGTTTTAATTTTCAACTCGGGCATTCAAATCTGTTGATTCAGTGAAAGATGTCAATGCTATTTAAATAGAGGGTTTAGCGGCAACTCTTAAAACAAAGGATAGAATTAAGCGGTACTTTAAGGTATAAAAGTATTGTACCTTATTTACCTCCATAAGGTTATATAGGTCAAAATGATTAATTATTCTTTTATGCCAAAAATCATTAGGATATTAAGTGAAGATCGTGTTCCATGAAGATATTTTGTAAATTTCCTACCGTAAATATATCACAGCCTAATTTTTGATAAGTAACATGCATTGTTAAAAACTTAATTTAAACAACTTTAAAAAATATTCTGATTTTTTTGCGCCATCATATTTCAGATTTTCAAATAGTTGTATCTTGGCCAAATGTTGTTCTATCCTATATATCGATGGAACGCTGATTTATTCACATTTCAGATTTTGTATAAAACTCAATTAAAAAAAAATGACTCTTATGACAGGTTTTGTGGTCCAGGGTCACATATTGAGTTTAAAGGCACATAATAATAGTTTAAACGTGCATATTAGCAAATAAAATGTATCTTACTACCTTTTGACAGATGAAAATTTTACATTTTGGTAAAAAAGTGTCATGTTTGTACATTTTCTCTCATGCTTCAAACAGCTTTATTATTCATAAATATTAAAAAGTGAGAGAACAATGGTTTAACTATCACTTAGAAAATCATTCACGTAAAAAACAATTTAAAATGTGTTGGAATCCTGCAATGCTGCTTTCAAACCTCAATTTTTTAAAAGTTTAAAATAGATTTATTGACCTGGCGAAACAATTAAATGCCACCTAAACTGAATTTAAACTAAATAATGTAGAGCTGCATTTGAGTTGTAGAGTAGCAGGTAGCGCCACGCTTTTGCCCAACAAATTCCCATAGATTTTAGTAAAAGAGCGAGTTTTTTTTACCCTATAAAGTGGGTGCTTTAATGTTTTCTTTTAACACGAGACATCATTATACAAGTACTTGAATAACAAACACGAATAAATATACCAGCGGAGAAACGACAAGCAGCGGGTATGGTTTTATTATGTAGGGGGCTGGTACTGGCATTAAGAGCAGTGTGCCTCACAGTGGTCGCCAATGAGGAGGTTTGTAAGACACCTCACAACAAATTATGCTGGTACCTGAGATGCTAACTGGTTGGAGCCCATAAACAACCCTTATTCTCTGCTATTCAAATAAAGATGGAGGGGGTCACTTTGTTAGTAAAAGGGAAAAAAGGGTCTGGTGAGTGTATGGTTGTTGCACCCCGCTGCAAGCTGCAACGCGAGGGACAATCCGTGGGAATCACACCACTTGCGCGCTCTGCACTCAAAGAGACCCACTGCCGGCACTGAATGAACAGAGCAGCCGTACAGCTTGTATGCTAAAACGCGTATTTAGAATATTAAAAAAGGTGTTGATAAATGTCTCTCTCCTTTTTTTGTAAGAGGGCTGTTAATTTAATTATTTTATCGCTTTACATTTTAAAAACTGACGAGGTGCAAACACGCATTTCTTACAGAAAACGTCAATATTTCGTGAATTTTCAGCGAGTAGCCTAATGATTTTGTTTAGGCTATATAACATTAGAAATGTCACTTAACGGCTATTTACTCAAGAGCACAAAGTTCAAGTGCATAACGCGCATATAAACTGCCCATGAATTGGAATGGTGCACCTGTAGTCCACTGTGGAGCGACACAAGTGGCACCTGAACGCCCACCGGTTGTTCAGCAAAGCGAGTCATTCAGCCATTAAGCACAGACAGGACCGTGACCGTCACCTTTGCGCTATCAATTAAGCAATGTCACATATCTCAGCGGCCGCGGCTGCAGACCTTGGGCAAGCATGGGAATAGCAACACATGGATTTTTGAACAGATATTACAACGATGAGCATTATAAATGAGACGTCTTATTTCAGGTCATGGTGCATTACAGTTCATGAGGCGAGTAAAGGCTGCAAACAGCAGGAAAAGATACGTCATTAGCTTAGAAAAAAAACAATATTAATAATATTATTAACAATAATAATAATTAATTATTATAATTAGGGTTGTTTTGGAAACAGTTTGGATTGGCGAGAGGAAAGTTGATTTAATTCCAAATAGAGTGGAAATCGCTGCTAATCCGTTTAATCTTTTGTGTCAAACCGGATTAGATAAAGGATTACATATAAAGGCAGATTAAGTGAATCAATCAATGACAATAATTGGGCTACTCAACAAGGTAATATCACTTGAGACGCCAGTGTTTTAGAAGACATGATTTTTGACTTGGCTTCCTTGGAAGACACTCGTGGGCCATTTAAAAAATCTATTTTCGGCAACAAGTAGCCAACAATTGTTAAAACAAAAGCCGCACGATGTGAGTGGCATTGGTCCTCGCGTGTTGGGTAATGTAAAACGATAAAAGGCACCACACTTTGTCGACGCGCCTGTCAAGTGGCTTTCATTGTTTCCACACTTTACATTTATTGACCTGGTATTCAAAAAGGTTGACTGGTAGACAACTATTGACTACAGGAGCTTTGCGTTTTCACGGCCTCTTTGAAGGGTCATAGATGTTAGGAGCGCAAGCTGCAGAACACTGGGGATCCCTGGGAATCCAGCCACATGCGCCAGAGCAACAGGAGCAGCAACAGCGCACCGAGCGCTCGTCCTCCAGCTTGCCAGACAAATTAGAACGGCAGTCGTGGGGTGTGGAGGGATTCCTGCATTCACAGAGATGAACAAATAAAGCGTTCTTTCTTAAGTGTCACATCGCACGGGGACACATTGTCCCTTAATGTGTTAAAGGCAATGGTTTATTCTTCAAGTGTCAGTAGAAACCCAGACTCAATGTATCTACTGACTCAAAGATATTTAATCGAATAAACACTAAGATTAAACCCATTATATTTGATCCTAGATTAAACGCATCAATTTCATGGATCTGGAACTGGGGAATGTAGTTAGAAGCGTAGGCTAATCATAATCCTCTCAAAAGCCTAAACAGCACCTATAAAAGTGTTACATAGTTATTATTACGTTCATCCTCGACGGAGATTAAGAAGATTATTGATTCACTACATCCTAGACTAATTGATTTGTCTATCTGTGTTAATCTGAAAATATGGCTGCCCGCAGGCTGTTTCAGATTAGTGAGGTGTTTGTCTTATAGCGTCCATCAAATAAACCTCAGGAAAAGGGGAGCGCGGTGGGTGGAGGGTCGCCTGGTATCACTGTATTAGTTCCTATTTCTATTCATTATTCATCACAACTATCTACAAGTTTAAAAATTCTGTTCGGATTATAATTTATTTTAAAATATTTAGATTGTGAAATTAAGTCCTTAACAGAAAAGTGCTACATGCATGAAATATTTTACAAACCAGCAACCAGATTTTTTGTATGGGAGCTGTCAGGTGCTGAAGGTCCAAATTTCGCAACTTTTCTAGCTCGTCAGAAAAGTGATAAAATCTTGCCAAAAGATGAACGTTGAAAGTTATCAAACAGGCTTAATATGAGGGGAAACATAACACAATTATTAATCGGTACAAACTGTCTAGTTTGTTCCATGACGAATTAAAACCCAACTGATCACATTACAAAACTACACATTACAAAATGCTAAATTAGTAATATAACATGACATCTGCCAATTTTGCTAAAGCATAAATAACAGCGGAAGTGTGATTTTTAAGTCATATGTGAACAAAAACCAAAAGGACCCAATTAAACTTCTTAATATTAGACATTAGTCAGGTGATTTATATGTCAAAAATACAACAAAGTTTCACTGCGCACGGCCTTTGACATCATTAAAAATATATGGCAAGGATTTCCCCCTAAAATTTCAATGTCCAAACTATGATGGCTTTATTGTCGCAATTTATTCCCAGCATTAAAAAGTGTTGTGAGAGTTATTTGGTCTGAAAATATAAATGTATCCATATATACACCTTCCCCCTCATTTTTAAGTTCGAATATTGGGCATGGGAATGTTCTGTTAAAACAATATATTTATACAAAACGTTCCAAAAAAAAAAAAAAAAAAAAAGACTCCAACCAATTAAGAATCACTGATTGAAAAATGATTTTAGCAGCATGTTTTTAATGCATTAATATCTTATTGCAAAGTTCTTCACATACGGTTTTACAATTTATATTATTAGTGTTGTACAATTTAGCCTACAATGGCCAATTATGTTTATGAACATAATGAACTAATATTATGCGCGTTCATATTAAGTGCGTTCTAAGGAAACAGTAAGCTAAAACGGCACGTTTAACACACTCTTAGTAGGCCTAGCTTAAATCAATTGTTTTCTAAAAATATTGTTTTAACAGAACATCCCCATGACCAACATTCCAGTATTAATACATTGAGTACTGAAATGTTGCCTTAGAATCATGCAAACTTATTTATTTATTATTTTTTTTGCGATTAATCCTGGCAATGGCGAGATGATGACGTTCGCGGTGTTGTCAGAAATATTGCACCATTTCATGTTTCAAATAACAAAAGCACTCTGATATTAAAGTCACAATGCAAGGCATTAAGCGTCATAAAGTGCACATAAAAGAAAAGTGCGATTTTTCTATAGGTGACTTGAATGAGCTCCGTCTGCATACGATTACTCTGCGATTAGCTATAGTTACTTCATCATTAGCAAGGTAGACACTTGCTTTTGGGAAACAAACAGTCAAAAATTGATATGTACAATAATTTTCACTTTAGGCAAAAATGTTCCTGATTATGTCTATTAAATAAAAGCTAATTTACACAATACCTTAGTAGCCGGTCGTCCTAATTAAAGGAGGTGCTGTAGGCCTATATGCGGGATGGTGCAAGGTGCATCAGAGCAACAAGTGCTTTGTTGCTGGATCCTCAGTGACGCCTAGTGTTGGAAGATAGCATTGTCGTATTACATGTTAAGTCAACTCAGTGAAACTGCATCAGTTTGACATAAGATGACTACTTGTATGCAAGTGAATTGGATATGTCCTGATCACGAACAGAATTCATAACACGCTTTTCTAAAGTAAGCCGCATTATTAAGCTATCATTCTTGTTTGTTGCGGAATGAATTATACACAGATGATTTGAGGAATAATGAGGAATATTATTAGCTTTGCAAGCACCACTAATGATTGTTTACAAACAGTCTTCCCACTCCCCTTCGTCCTCCACGCAGTCCAGCCAGCAACATCTGGCTAAGCTAAGCTAATTAATTAATAACGTTGCTAACCTAGTCAGACTTACCTGTAAAAAATCCCACTAGTTCTCCTAAAATTCTCCATCTCATGAATATGATGCCAATGTTATGTTGCAGAGCGTCTGGCCTAGTATTTGGTGATAGCGAATGAGCGTTATTTGGCTTTCGTTACAGCGTCTCCTTTTGTTCGAACTAGGTAACTGCAGCCAACATTATCTCATCTCAATGACTGTCATTTTTTTCCTGAATTCACTCCTAGGTAGTCTCGCTAAAAACTAGGCCTATAAATATTATACAAACATAAAAAAAGAGCTTATATCCCACCGAGCTATATCCAATGTTCCGGTAAAACCCATCTGAACAGTTGGCCTATATTATGTAAGGCAGTAAAATTATGACAACGAGCTTTTTCATTATAAACCCAGTGTTTCTTACATCAGTAAGGTTTTAAATTCCCATCATGAAAATATTGCAAAAAGATTTTTTATGCACATCATTTGTGTGTATTTTATAATGCATGTCAAGACAAATAAAGTTTCAAGAATTTATTCTTTGTTCATCGTATGTATGCACATATAATGTTTATACATACAGTACAACATATTCACAATATGAGGGTGGCATGACAGATCACTAAACAGAATCAAAACCGTATAAAATAAATCCTAAATAGATAAGACAAATAAATAAGTACATAAATAAATAAATAAATAAATAATAGTATAAATCAGATATATATCTATAGGACTCATATTGTGTCTGCATGCTTACAGGAACATCCTCATCATTGTTTTCTTGTACAAACAATATAGACTAAATTAAGAACAAGGGGCTTTGATACTGTACACGAGTTCATGAGGCTACTTGACTTCAACCAACAGAAAAAATTCAAAGATTGTGTTAACCAATAAAATCAGGAAGCACTTTTATAGACTCGCACACACACGCACACACATGACGCACACAGGCTCACACACACACCTATTTACCATAAAGATACATACATTCTTTAAAACACAAACAGACTCACGCCTGTGTGCAGTGAACACGCAAACACGCTCACAAGAAACACGCGTAAAACGTCACCACTGGGAGACCCTGAATTTGCTGCACTCACTTCGTCTCTGTCTTTTCCTGAGAGTTTAACGCTAGTTTAGCTCACCTGACGCGGCCGATCAGGCAGAGTCACACGGTCCTCTCAGAGTCACAACCCTTTTGAGCACAAAGCTTACAAAAAAACTTCCCCCTGTGCCCCGACACAGTATTAAAACACATTAAATTAAGTCACTGAAATTGCTACTGGAAAGACATAATCTCGTGAACAATGATGAAAAGCTTGCATTTTATTAAAACTCCCCTTCTAGTGTCATTTTTTTTGCAGTCGTCTCATTGAAGTACCTCTACTTGTCTACATAAAAATCCACAGAAGGCCCCAAATCTATGTTAGAAAAATGATTAGTAAGTTTATTCGTAGTTTATACACTAAAGAATATAATAATGTGCCTAAATGTCCCATATATGACTAAGGAGGATTTAAAATAAGAAGAACTGCTCAAGAGTGGCCATTGATAAGCGTTCACAATAGCAAGCGTCAGAATGACAAGAAACAGAAATGGCTACGGAATAGTGAAGGCATCTTTTCATTAGCAATGAATCAGTTTTACATCAAAATAATGTAGCAACATTAGAATTTCTCATGAGTATTGCTTTTAGCTTAAAATACCCTGTTATATGGTCATTATTTTCCAATTGTACTATAAAAAAAAGAGAAAAGAGAGGGTAGGGATGGAAGCGGGAGGAACAAAAGAACTGCGAGCACTTCTGCTCTTCGGAGAAAAGCAGAAATGCTAAACGACAACAGGATACAGTAATTCCTAGATGGCAAGAGGGACTGAGAGAGAGGGTTTATCTACTTCACATGGCTAGGAACGTAATTCACTATGATCACATCTTTTCAGATCATCAGATTAAGACAATGTGTGAAAGAGAAAGACAGATGGGAACGACTGGAGAAGTAAAACATTAAACCTGCTATAACATTCCTTCAACCCTTAAGGAAAAAGGTACAGACAGATTATATTACAAACACCCAGCCTGTTCCACTCAGAGTGAATGCGCTTATGTTTATTATTTGTCATAAGTCTGCGTAGAACTGTTAAATGATAAAGTATATACGTGTGTATATGCCCATGTTTATCTACATGGTGAACGAAGGTCAGCCCATGGCTCTGAGAGAGGTTGTTACGCACGTATGCGCGTAACCGCGTTTATATGCGTTTACAAACAAACTGCATGTAACCACATGCGTAAAAATTAAAAATAGTATATATAAAGTGGCTGAGCTCCAAATAGTGTGCGTGTGAATGATCTAGTCATAGATCTTATTCAGGGTACGCAGTTAATTTGACGCAAATAAAAGCGAGGCTACGAGGGACAGTTCAGGTTCTGTTCGAGAAAAAAAAGGTTGACAGTTGTATTCAACAGTACATAATTAAGCACTGGAAAAATCATATTATAAATGAGGACTTCCCTGTTGAAAAAAAACAGCATATGCTGGTTAGGTATGTTTTACCTAGCATGGCTGCTGGTCTGAGCTGGTTTAAGCTGGTCCTTAGCTGGTCATGTGCTGGTCTTAAGCAACTAGCTCCTGCTCAGGACCAGCACATGAACCAGCTAATGACCAGCTAAAGACCATCTTAACCAGCTCAAACCAGCTGCCATGCTTCTGAACATACACAGCATCCATATGCTATTTTGAGTTTTGTTTAATTGTCCAGTTAAAATATCCAGAAATCCTCGAAACAAGATAAATTAAGAAGCAACACTGCATAAGACATGAAAGACTTGTTGTCAGAGAATATATCTTTAATATTATTGCATTTTGTGTAACCACACTGGCATTTTTACAACTTTAAAACAAGTGAAATTATTAGCCAGTGTTATTTTTTTCTGAAATAAATTTTATACTTTTATTCAGAAAGGATGCATTAAATTGATCAAAAGTGAGAGTAAAGTCATCCATAGAGTTACGAAAGATTATATGTTCTTTTGTACTTTCTATTCATCAAAGAATTCTGAAAACAAATGCATCAGTTTCCACAAAAATATTAATCCGCAGAAGTGTTTTCAACATTGATGATCATTTTTCTTGAGCACTAAATCAGCATATTAGAATGATTTCTTAAGAATCACTGAAGATTGGAATAATGGCTGCTTTGCCATTACAGGAATACATTTTAAAATAAAAACATTAACATAAAATGTTAAATTGTAATTTTTTTTCACAATATTACCAAATTTTACTGTGTTTTTTATTAAATAGAATTCTTAACATCCCAAAGTTTTGAACAGTAGTGTTTAAGATATAATTTATGAAAACAAATCTTAATATTTTATGCACTGATGAACTTGTTTTAGGAAATTTGTTGTTTTTAAAGTTATGTTTTAAAATTTTTTGTCATCATTTACTCACCCTCGTGTCATTCCAAACCTGTATAAGTTTCTTTCTCATGTTGAACACAAAAGAAGATATTTTGAAGAATGCTGGTAATCAAACAGTTGATGGTCCCCATTGACTTCCATAGTGTTTTTTCCCCTACCATGGAAGTCAATGGGGACCAACAACTGTTTGGTTCTTCAACATAAGAAAGAAACTCATACAGGGTTGGTACAACATGAGGGTGAGTAAATGATGACAAAATTTAATTAATTTTTAATTGAACTATTCCTTTAAGAGTATTAATACAACAACAACAAAAAAACTATTAACCATTTCTTCCACTGGATGTTCAGGACATTTAAAGGGTTAGTTAACCCAAAAATAAAAAAAAATTCTGTCATTAATTACTCACCCTCAAGTTGTTCCAAAACTACAAGACGTCGTTGGAACACAAATTAAGATATTTTTTATGAAATCCAAGAGCTTTCTGACCCTTCATAGACAGCAACGGTACCACTACGTTCAAGGCCCAGAAAGGTACCAAGAACATCGACAAAATAGTCCATGTGACATCAGTGGTTCAATGTATGTGCACGCTTTTCTCGCAATGCATGCTACTGACGTAGAACATGTGCACCAAGCTTTGTTTACGTTTAAAGAAAAGTATGCGTCGTGATACTCTCCAAAATGGTGCTAGGCTGACGCAGAGGAGAAGAAGTGTTGAATAAAGTCGTTATTTTTGTTTTCTATGCGCACAAAAGGTATTCTCGTAGCTTCATAAAATTATGCTTGAACCACTGATGTTTAGAGGGTGAGTAATTAATGACAGAATTTTCATTTTTGGATGAAATGCTGTACTGTTTTTCAGAAACCCTGAAAAAGTCTTCAAAAAGCTTCCAGGAGATTAAAAAACAGGAAACTATATGGGCTGTGAAAATTAGGTTGACCTTAAAACAGCATAACCTGCAGCCTCGTTTTCATTTGTGTAAAATTAAGTCATTTTTCCTGACTAACATCTTGGGTTCATAGAAATATGATGTACGTCTATGTTGTTTGTCATTTTTGAAATAATGAAAGGTCAAATTACTACTCCTGTGCTATCATGGTGCTGGTGTATGTCGCTCCAAATTTACAGTGATCTTAGCATTAGGCAAATATAGATCTGTGTGACGTGTTGTGCTCACGGCGGAATTCTGCACTTGGGCGTTTGTGTGTGAGTGCGTTTTCATGTTTGGCAGTTTCATAGTCTGGTCTGCGCTTCAGGTATATAGATCTCGATGCTGTCTGCGCTCTCTGTGGCCGAGTTCTGCCGTACTGACGCGGCTCGTTTGGCCGCCATCAAACGCTTGCGCGCCTCCTGACGCTGCTTCTCGGTGCTTTCCAACGAGCGATCTCTGGCCAGGGGAGGGTGGCCTTTCGGGGGTTTCTTTGGCACTGGGGGAGGCAGCCTTCTCTCCTGAACAGGGATGACAAACAGTCAGTTAGCCGCCGCGGCGGGCGGAGAAAGACGAGCGGAGACAGCAATATGGCACACCTGCACACAGACAGCGCTAAGGCCAGCCGCGGCTAGCGTTACGGAGCGGCGCTAACGCTTCCGCGGCCGACTGAGTGCGGTAAGAGAGCGGCCCGGCGGGGGTGAGAGGTTGGGGGCCGCTGCCCCCATGGTGCGTGCCGGATGGAATGACTTCTGAAAACAGCTCACTGTCAAACAAACAAACAAAACAAACATGAAGAGGATGTCAGGAAATTAAAGAGTGAATGAAACATTCACAGTCACATTAGACCAACAGACCGACAGGAGCCACAGGGAGGCAACAGCAACATTTCAAGAGGCAAATTTATAATAATTCACAATAGTGTGGATTTTGGAGGTTTGTTATTGCCAGTGCCCACCCTTGAATGCATAATATCACACTACAGAAGCAACAGACCATGCACATGAATGAAAAAAGCAACATTGCCCTTCAATCAGGCAGCTAGCATGTCTGCATTCTTTTTCTTCATTTCTCCTTACTGATTCTGCAAGTTTGTTTTACCTTTCTTTCAGGGGGGTCGAGGGGTCTCCAGTTGTTGGCTTTGAGCTGGTGAAGCTCATCAAACTTTAAGCTGATGTTCTCAATGGAAAGTTGAAGCATGTCCCAGAACCCTGCGAGATCTTGAGCCACTGGCCGTGGATGAGCATTTGGGTTCTGCTGAGCCAAAAGAAGAATTAGCTGTGTTGTCTAAACATCTGATAAGCCTTAATAGAACGGTTTTCTTGGAGCTGGTGTGTCCATTCTGGTAAAGTGCAAAGGGACACACAGTTCCATTCTTTTCCAAATATCCAGATACACTACTGTTTAAAAGTGTGGGGTTGATAATATTTTTTAATGTTTTTGAAAGAAGTCTCTTATGTTCACCAAGGATGAGTTAAGTTTAATAAAACATACAAAAGCAGTAACATTATGAAATATTGTGAAGTCTTTCTTGATAAATAAAAAGAACAGTTTTTATTTGAAATAAAGCCTTTGGAACATTATAAATGTTTTGACTGTCATTTTTCATCAATTTAATCTATCCTTGATGAATAAAAGTACTACTTTGTTCGCTTTCGTCTCAAACTCTTGAATCATAGTCAAGGTTTTATTTCATTAGCACTTTATATAATACAGATTCTTTCAAAGCAGATTCACAGTAATAAACAGGAAAATAGCAGAATTCATGAATTAAACTTCATCAAATACAGTTCAATGTATTACAATTTAATACATTACAAAATGATCAAACACTCACTGATGCTCAAGAAGGAAACACGATGCATTAAGAGCTGGGGGTGAAAACTTTTGAGCAGGATGAAGATGTCATTGAAGATGGCATTTCGGAAGCAACAGAAAATACTCACACGTTTCCCGGAAATTCAAGAAGTTTCCACCCCTGGCTCTTAAAGAAGAAGTCCACTTCCAGAACAAAAATTTACAGATAATGTACTCACCTCCTTGGCATCCAAGATGTTCATGTCTTTCTTTCTTCAGTTGTAAAGAAATTATGTTTTTTAAAGGGAAACATTTCAGCATTTTTCTCCATATAATGGACTGATATGGTGCCCCGATTTTGAATGCAGTTTAAATGCGGCTTCAAACGATCCCAAATGTGGTTGTAAATGATCCCAGCCGAGGAAGAAGGGTCTTATCTAGCGAAATGATCGGTTATTTTCATTAAAAAAATACAATTGAAATACTTTTTAATCTCAAACGCTCGTCTTTGTCTTGCTCTCCTTAAACTCTGTGTATTATGGTTCAAGACAGTTAGGGTCGAAAAGCTCCAATAGTATTTTCTTCCTCAACTTCAAGAATCATTTCAAAATCATCCTACATCGCTGCAGAAGTACCGACACAGTCTTTGCAAAGAGAACATGCAAAGAAGATCAAACACCCTTA